>JAZGTJ010010877.1:0-14336 GCA_036877575.1 Botia almorhae
CCACAGCATTTCTAAACATTTGTAACAAATGTGATCTCGCCTTTTATTACTCTTTACTGCCCGCTTATGGAGCTTTTGGGCAATGGATGCGAGATGTTTAGTAACAATACATCAGTTGTAGTTTCATAAGCCATCCTTTTTTGTAAGACAAAATTTGTATGGTCAAGCCTGTTTCTTTGAAGATTAGATTTAGCAGTACGGGTAAGGTTAGATGATATAATGAAAAAACATAATACTCTTACTGGTATAAAAACAATAGAAGTCTATGGTTTGTCCATTTTAGGCAGTTAAGTAAACGTGGGTACAAACGTCTACATGGGTACAAACACATAATTACCAGTGACATCTGATCGGATTCGCTGATCTCTGATTAGTAACAGCAGAAACTATGTGAGGACCCTTGAATATAAACATTATTAGATATGCAGCAACACAACAATGATTGTTATATTTATGATGTCAGACTGCTGTGTGTTTAATCACCAAACTGTAAATGTCACATGTAATGATCCTTTAAAATTCATAAAGCATCCTAAACATTCAGATGTAACACCAAAATAATGTCTGGGTGTTGGTTTTGCAAGATAAGAAATGTAATATTTCCAATATCTTAGAGCAACAGAGGCTATATATGGCATGTCAATAAATGTACTGTGTTTCATCTAAGAATAAATGCACAAGTGACATCTAAAAATACCACTGGTGAGAGATAAACTTTTGGGTGATCAGGTTCTCTACTTGCTGTACCAAACCAATTAAGAGATCTTTATGAATGCTTGTTTTCTTGGTTGTTTAGGATCTTGATGGTCCAAATTTGCAGATTGGTCATGCTAATAAATAGATAGGTTAGTGGGTTTATGGGCCTCATTTAAAGATTCTTGATGTTTTGTGTGAATATAATGTATTTAAAATGTATTTGACCATACCTTCAATATCATAATTCACTGAAGAGTACTGTAACTAAAAATAAAAACAAATGATGGGGGATGTAAAAGTGAAAAAAAAAACATTTCAAAGACAGAGGGAAAGTAAAAGGACAACATTATAGAGCTTAGAGCACGAGAAACCCATAGCCAGAAACTCGGAGCAAACAAAACAGGGACATTTGAAGATGAGTCTGAGTTGCAAAACATGGTCACAAAACTTGCAAAAGAGATATATATATATATAATAGAAAAATATAAATAGATGTTTTCTTAGTGCAGCAGACAGATAAGCATTACTGTAATTAACAGAAACTGATTGGTTTGGATCAAGAGTAGTGCATCTTTTATTCATTGGATGTACAATAAACCATATCTGCTCCAAACTAACAAACACTGAATGAATAAATAAATAAGAGCATTTACAATTTTGCTACTAAAAGTTAACTGCAACTGAACTAAAAACACTTTTACTCACCTAATTTTATTTCTTCCTCTATTGGTGGGTCATAGTTGCCCACTATCCTCCCAATTCAAAAACATGGGTGAGAAAAAGATGTTTGATCTGCATGTTTGATGTAAGAGTACATTTACAATAATTGCCTGTTACCATATTCCTGATAATACAATGATCATATGGAAAAGAAAGCTATTTCCCATTGTGCACCCTTCATGAAAGAATAATAAAATATAACTTTTACAAACCAATATACTGTATGAGCATAATCAAAAAATAAACAAAGCCTCATATATTTATCTCAGATACATATGTAGCAAAATCTAAATTATTAATTTTAATGAGCAAGATAAAGTTTGTAAACCACATTAATAACATGGGCATTTCAGGTTACACCCAAACCCTGCATTCAACATGACTGCTTGACAAATAAATACATTCCCGAAAATAAAACACATACTTCTATAATCAGTCAGATTTAAAGCAGACTAAAATGATTATACTTTAAATATATAGTTTTTCATATACCTCATTGCTGTGCAAGAATCAAATGTGACCAAACAAATCATCTCGGCCCCACTGATATGTGCAATACAAGTTTGAGCAGAACTTAGAAACACTGGTACACTAGGTTACATCACGCATTCAGCTTTTTTTAGTTTGCTTACAGTCTTTTGTGGGACCTACTGGCTTACAAGGAAGAAATTGTACAACTTGGTCAGTCTCCATGCAAGAAAATCACTAATATCTCACATATTTGGACATGCATGCAGTCAGTTCGTTTTTTCTTTTATCATCACATTTATTTTTTTCTTTCGGTGAATATAACGTTTTTCACCATGTTTAGTCTCTGGTGTGCTTCAAATTGTCATCAGTGATAAAGGTTCCACTGGGTCGCTTAAAATCCTTAGTAACTATACTTCCCTTTTACAGTAACTGTGGTATCTGGAAGGTTGAGATTGAGTCATTTCCTTTATTCATAAGGCAGAAGAAATCAGTCCAGGGTGGAGATGGTTTAGATATGTACGTTGAAGACTCAACTGGAATCCACTAACTAGTGATGCAAAACTTGGCTTTACAACTTCATAAGCTCATTGAAATCCAAGTTCCAACACATGGATGCCAGTATTTTAAACAAGGAGAGATCCCAGCCATTCAAGTCTTTTCTTTTCAAAAGTATCCTCACTGTGAAGAAAAACAGTAAGCCCATACTGTAGTAGGCTATGTAGTCTATAAGATTCTATGGAGTGCAGTTGGCATGGGACTAGTGCTACAGAACAAGACAGAGTGACTGCTGTGCAAGTTTGGTATATAGACAGTGATTTGGGACATCAAACAAAAGTTGTTTTAGCTTTAGATTCACTCACAATCTATATCACATTTTCAAAGAGCTGCATGGAGTTCATGATGTTTTCATCCTGGAACAGAGATAGTATGAAAATTCATAATGATGGCATCAATCTTAATAGGTTAGCTGGCCCTCCCTCCATAGTTCTCACATGTCAATTCATGCTCAATGATGTTGTGTTAATGAATTGTGTGTATCTTATCACTGATGTTAAACAAGCCCCAATGTTTCCTGACACTGCATACACAGCATAAAGAACGATATTTTAGATTTTTCAGCAAATAATGGCTTAAACTTTAGTTTGTTCCTGACACAAAAACCATCACATGGTTTCAGAAGACTTTTTTGTCCTTTTTGGCAAATTGTACAGCCCCAGTTCCCATTATGTAGAAAAAAAGCAGTCTGGACTTTTAGCTGTCTAATCTTTTAATTTCCAAACTTCTCTTTTTGTATTTTAAAGACAAAAGTCAGTCATATGAGAATATGTGAATAAATGATGACAGAATCTTTCTTTTCGATTTTGTTTAAGCCATTAGAATAATCATGCTGAGTAAAAGAAAACAGTAACTTACTTTCTGACAGGTCTCAATAAACTCCTCAATAGTGACCACACCATCTCGATTTCTGTCCATTTTCTGTAATACAAGAAGAAGTGCAGGAGATCTTAAAATCACGCATGTTGAGTATCTTCTGTGTCCACATATGGACTGTGCATGTTATTAGTACCTGGAAGAACTTCTCCACATGTTCAGATGGAGCTTCATCTCTCACACTGGGGTAGGTGTACCTGCCCATCATGTCGTAGATTGACTTCATGATTAGCAGCATCTCCTACAATGCGCACACACACACACACACACACACACACACAAATCCACTTGCCAAAAAGAACCAGTGTTGAAATTATTGGATCATCAAAGCATGAAGGTCAAGCGAGCACCTCCTTAGTGATGTATCCATCCTTGTTGATGTCATAAAGGTTGAATGCCCAGTTGAGCTTCTCGGTGACAGATCCTCTTAGCAGCACTGACAGACCAATCACAAAGTCCTGCCCCCAGATGCAGCAGGGTCGGACCAGAGAGCAGATAATGAGGTTCCAGCAGGAAATGGAACAATTGAAGGGTGAAACAACAGAAATTCTCACCTCAAAACGAATAGCGCCATTTCTGTCAAGGTCAAAAGCATTAAACAGGAAATGGGCGTATGTGGTTGCATCTGAAGAAAGGATAAAGAAAGGTAGGTGGAATCAGCATGGCTCTTAAAAATTAATTTCCAGTGGAGGTTATGAACAACACTGCAAGATAATGGTTGGCAGATATCATTTATGGCTGAATCTGCTGTACCCCCTTGAGGAAAGAACTGCGAGTAGATGGTCTTGAACGTTTCCTCATCGACTAAACCGCTTGGGCACTCCTGAAATGGAAAGAAAGGGATATCTAATTAAACATCCAATTAAAGAGATAATGGACTAATTCTCACTGTGCCACATCGGCAGCTGATGAAGGTTAAAATCAGAGCATTGTGCTAATTTGCTTTAACGAGAAAACTGTGCCCTAAATACTGTACTACACACCTTCTGAAATGAATGTAAACCACAAAGCTTTTCCTTAGAGTCAAACTACACATTCAAATACATTTTTGTCTCATGATAGTATTTTTTCCTTACAAAACAATACTCTGGACTTTTCTGCATCAGAATCTAGCTCAACCAATAAGTTTTTTTGCTGCCCAAAAAAATGGGCAAAGCAGAGGTAGTGTTTTTAAGGAAGCATGTTTGAAAATAATTGTTAGCGGTGCTTCATAGAAATCACTATTACTTTGCCTTATACTTTGGGATTTTAATTTTAATTGAAAATCTAACTATTGACTTTAAATAGCCAGTAAATAACCACCCAAAAACCACCAGGAGAACCGCATAACAACAGGCAAAATGCCACTTTAAAAATCTTAGTGTATTACTATGCAGTGGCATTACTAAGAATACTTCTAGCATTGTGGAGTTAAATACCTATAGCACTTACCCTCACACATTAGATTCAGTACCAAACACTCCCTTTCTGCATTTTTTAATATCTTGTAAAACATCAAACTCAAAACAACATTAAAAAGTCTTACCCAAATCCTTGAAACAGGCAATTTGCATAACTTGTATAACTTGGTCACCACCAAAAACTAACCAAATAAATATTTATCATTGCTGGTCTCCGAGCCTGATTAGTCTGGTATGTTTGCTGGTTTTAGAGGAATATAGGCTCTTTCAACTGGTCAGCTTGGAGACCATAGACCAGGCTGGGAGACCAGCTACATTCTTAAAGGTGCTGAAAAGCAACCTTCGCAGATGGTTGATGTCAAAGAAGAATAATCATCGGATGTTAAATGTTCTTTATAAAACCTTTAAGTGTGTAGATTGGCCTAAAACTAGCTAAGACTTGCCAAAAACCCATTAAGGCTAGTTTCACGGTAGCCTTTATCACATACTCACATTTTTGAAGCCCCTGTACAGGGACTGCAGCTCCTTCTTGGTGAATTTGGTCTGAGCCTGCAGCTGTTCCAGTCCCTCGGGCTGATGTCGCACCATGGACAACTCAAGGTCACTGTCACTGCTGTCTATTGGAGAGAAAGAGCAAAAACGAGAAGAGAAAGAAAGGAGGAAACCAGAGAGAAAGAGAGGGAGGAGGAGGGGAGCAAGTTCATGGGATGCAGGACAGGATGAGGTGAGAGAGCATTGTAAAGAGGGAGACAGAGCGAGGGGAGAGAGAGAGAAAGAAAGAAAGAGAAAGGGAAGTGAAAGCAAGAGAGTTAGCATAAAAGTAGAAGACGGGTAAGAAGTGGAGAAAGAAAGAGAAGTGGTTTGGTTTGATAGACAGTGCAAAACTTTCTTTAACAATGTGATTGATTGCTGATAAAACATATGGTAGGATATCATAGGATAACAGAGTCAGGGCCATGACTCTTTAATATACTTAATTAACATAAAACTTTATTTTACATCAACTGTTTATCACACAAATTACTGAACCCAAAACATGCACTTGTTTCTTTTTTCAAAATAACACTGAAGGTGTGAAGACGCTAATTACAAAACGATTAATACAAATTATAATAATATTGTGTATGTTGATAATATTGTGATAGCCCTAACATTTTAAGTCATAATTTCAGTATTATTTAACAATATCACAATCTGTGCTAGCATCTCAGAAGAACATGTACTCTGGGTTCCATTGAAGCTCACTTTGTAATAGAGCCCAGGACAACGGTTCTCTTTTTTCCCCACGCTGTTCGTTTTAGAAGTACTTATTACACGAAAGCGATAATTAGTTGATTTAATCAACTCTGATTGCTCTGAGCAAAAAAGTGTTTGGATATCCGCTACTTTAGTCAATCAATTGCATGATAAAGAAAGCACTCTATCAAAACACAAAGAGGGAACAGACCGGATAGAGAGAAAACTAAGCTAGACAGGTGTTTATACTCACCGTCTTTACACAAACAGAACAGAAAGTAAAAATAGGGAGGCATGTGGAGGAGAGAGGGTCGGAGAAAGTGAGAAAAGAGGAAAAACAGAGAAAAATAGTCATCACAAAGTGCTAATCCTCAAAAATAAATAAAGAATGATGGTAAGCAAACCATGATGAGGGAGTGAAACAATGTCAAAGCCTTCTGTGAAGCTTTAGAAAAATATTTCCTTAAAACTAAGAACTATAAAAGTCCTAAAACAGTGGAGGGAAAACAAGGAATATTACAGAAAAATAAAAACTGTATGCATGTTGTCGATTACCACAGAAAAGCTTTAAAACTTAATTCATAAAAAACTTACCCTGTAGATATATTGATTTCATATTAGGTAAATATTAAACACACATTTGTTTGTCAGTTTTGTGTGTTCTGCACAATATTGTCTTCAAAATTATTTAGTGGTAACCGACAGTGTGACATTGGCACATAAACCCTTAATATTCCTTTAAGTTCATGTAAACGTTAGACATCTATAACATCTACAAAACAATATCTTTATCCATGTCAAACGGCATGTTTCCCTGAATTTATACTTTCTATCTTTTGTTCAGTCTCTCTCACTCTTCCTCTCTCACCTGTCTCAGTAATATCTATGAGTCCGAGCAGATGCATGAGTTTGAGAAACATGATAACCAGGCAGACGATGCCCACTGTCTGCAAACCTTCTGTGTCCCATCTCACACTCATCCTCAAAACTCTTTCACTGCAAGATTGTCAGGTCAGTTCCTTCCCGAACAGCAGAACTTAGTAGATGCTGCATAAATTCAACGTAAGTACCCTTTAAAAAAATCAAGTATCCTACAAGGTATGAAGATGGGCAGATGTCCTCTTGCAATAAACATCCATTACACTTTTCCAAAGTGTCAATAATACCTCAGAAAACAAATGATGTCAGATCGGCATTTTGTCTTCATGACCCAGTCTAGCACTGATGTCATCTAGCCATTGCCATGTGTCCAAAATGACTCGGGTGTCCAGATATACGCTGGTATACACCTTTCTCTTTCCTCATAAGTCCTCGGCTTCAATTCCTCTCACATCTATTTAATCTTTCCCTTGTAAATTTCAGAGGGAATTGAGAAAAAAAACTCCCACCTCAAATCAAACTATGACCGTATGACATACACTCAAGAGAAAAGATCATCCCAGTCAGATCCCAACAACAGCAACTTTGATTTCACAAATCAAAAACAGTGTGATGTGAAGTATGATCCACACCATGTTTCTGCTTTGCACACAACAGAGCATTACACTTTGTGGAAGGTTTTTTTGTGCTTAAGGTCGTACTTTAAATGTCTCCTGGTAAAAGTAGAGCAATTTTATTGAGTCTGATATTTGAGATTGTTGAAATATCTTAAGCATTTACAGGTACACACACACACACACACTTGAGGTGTCCTAAATGTTGCATCCCCTGTCTTGTGAACCAGTTTCTCTCTTCTTGTTCTCTCTGTGATTCAAGATGATCTAGTGAGATTAATATTAATCCAAGGGAGATCTTTTTAGATCTTGTCACAGAAAAATACATATAAATCATATAAAACCTTGTGAGCAACTGTAATAACATTAAAATGTAATTTTATTTTTATTTATTTATTAACAGTACCAATGCATGTCAGAAATTCAAAGGTATAATAATATTTAGGTACTGTTAGATTTCAGTTAATTTCCGGTTCAGCCGAACCTTCAAGTGGTAGATTTAAAAGGGGTTTCCCATTAAAAATATTTGTTTGTTGGCTTGATCATTAGTTGCCTTGTCATCATATGCTGTCTACTAAGGCAGCATTATTTCAGCTCAGTTCTAAACGTGCTTGAGATCATTAAAAAAACATCGCCCTCTAGTGGTTAGGGGAAAAAAGCCTGACAGTCACTGTAGCAGACAAAACAACCAGCAGTTAAAACATGGAAGTTAAATAAACAAGGGCCGATGGATGAAATTGACTGAAACAGAACCGTCACATTATTGATCATTAAACATGTTCCCTTTCAAAAGTAATACTTCACCATCTCTTATTACATGTTAGATTCACACAGCCAGAAACCCAATCACAAACCCAAAATAAACTTTACTCTTCTGAAACATGGAGCTCAGAAATAGAGCTAGTGATGTTGTTAAGCTAATAATAGAGTCCTGATGATGTGATCTGTTGGGTGGTCTGGCTCACGGGCCAATACTGGATCAATGATATGTCTAGATTACATTGGGTATGCAGACCATTTTGAATGATTAACTGTTTATTTGCATAACTACTTGTTGTATTGTGTTGTATCTAGTGTAATACCATGTATTTGTGCTGTATATGTTTATGTATTTCTTGGCCTTCAAACCAATCAACATGATCTAAATACATATAAAATGTATACCAAACATACAAAAATGTTCTACAATCAATGTTTTTGACCTGAAGTTGTAATATAAATGAATAAGTTACATTATAAACATGATGAATTTTAAATTGGGGGCATTTTTGGTGAGGGGGTAGAGGTTAACAAGCATAGCTAGCATTTTGACTGTCACTGGACCAGCAGACAGCCACAATAATTAAATTTCCAAGTTTGTGTGCCAATATAATCCTTAGCACACATTAATGTTTTTGCTCAGTGAGGATCCTCATCTTAAGCCCTGCTATGCTTTTGCCTATGGATGCTTTTTTATTTCCCTCTTATTTCCCTCTAACAATTGGATTGGATGACCGTGCTCCTCTCAAACAAGTATTTGTCAATGACAGTGAACAATCACACTGTTTCACCATAGCAATAACATTTGCATTTATGCATTTGGAAGATGCTTTTGACAACTGGACGTCCATTCCAACTTTACATTTTTACAGACTGTGCAATTTACTTGGAAGTGAACCCATGACCTTGAAGTGTTATGCCCTGCCATCTGAGCTACGGGAAAGCCAAGATGTGACAAAGTGCATGTACAAGACAAACAAACAGAAAACAATACAACAGAAGAGTTGAAAAATGTCCAATGTCAAGCTTTATGCAATCTGGAACAAATGTCCACCTGTGTGAAGGAGCTGACCTGTATTCTGAGAAATGATTGGGCAGGTATGATCAGACAGATTTGATTGAGGAGTGGTTCTGAAGTGAGGGGTGGAATAGAAATGGACAGTGTCCTTCAGGACCTAGTACAAAGACCAGCGCACCCATTTTTAGGTAGCCGTAAAGAAAGCCTGCTCGATACAGCATACATAATGAATGAAGGGTAATGTTAGACTGGGTTTGATTCAAAGAGTGAAAGAAAGAGTGCCTGAAAAAGAGGTAGAAAGAGAGGGGGATAGAGAGAGAGAGAGAGAGAGAGAGAGAAAGAGAAAATGCAGGATTTTTTATACCAATATTGCAGTTGTCACCCTGTAAGTTTACTCATCTGGAATATATTTTGTGAATAAGACAAAACTTTTGGACACCTGTCATGTGTGCACAACAAATCACATGATACATTATAAACCTTAGCATTTACATGGATAACGCTGGTATTTAACATAAAGACAGATATAGTTACTACAGAGACAAATTCAGTCCCTAAAACAAAATATTTGGTACTTTTAGAATGAAGACTAGGAACCAGTTTACACTTCTTAAGTATAGTTAAGTAAACGCACGTACACATACACAGAATACGTGCAGGACGTGATGTAACAGGTATTTGCTCTGTTTATATCTGTGTAGAGCGGAGCAAACACTGTGATCACAATATTAACCTTCTCCCAACCGAGCAAGATCCAATGACCTTCAAAACATCTAAGCACACTTTTAGCTAAACATACAATAGGAGCAATCAATTATTGCATTCATAACTATTGTTAAATGCTGTAACTGTAAGTTTATTGCATTATCAATGGATTAATGCAAAAATCAAGGTAAAATCTGATTTGTTGTCTCCATCAACGGGATGCCCCTGACGCAACTCCATTCCCTCAGGCCTCATTGGTCAAGCACATCACCATGACAACAAAGGGGAGGACCTTGGTTCTAGAATACTCAACTTACCTTCCAGTGACATGGGCTCCAGTATGCCAAACTGCTTCAGAACAGCCACAAATAGAATGATGACCACTCCAATGGCAAAAAGCTCCATTCCCTGAATACCCATGGCTACGTTGATTTAAGGCTCTTGGCACAAGAACTTCTGGAACTACTGGAAGTGAGAGTATTTATCTCTATGTGAGGGGGCTCGCTAGTGCATACTAATAAGGGACACAGCCAATTGGCCAATATGCGACAGTAGCGCATGAAGGGGGAACTCCAAAACAAAGCACCTATTAAATTTCATCAGTTCATCAGATAAATATTATAAAGGAAAATCGGGAGGGGGGGTTTGGGGGTGGTATTTATAGCAGAACGTCAAGCTGGCAGATGTCTGTGCGCATGGAAGAAGGAATCCTGTCCAGTTCCATTTATTTTTGTTATAAGAGAAGTCAGTCTTTCCATGTTAGGTCAGTCTTCTTGAAAGCCCCATTAGATAAATACAGAGCAGGATTGCAGTTCACGTACACAGTCCAGATGTGTAAAAGCCATTCTGGGCCACAAATGTTATTTGCAAGTGTCAACAACAGACAAGTTCATTGAAACTCAGCTGCGGCAATGCTTCAGGTTTTGCAATATTCAAGACTGTTGATCCAACAGCGGAAGATAAGCGGCTCCAGAGCAGAATTTGGAACAGTGACAAAAACATGGACACACTGTTGCAATTATGCTGTCAAAATGATCATATTTCACGAGTGGCTCTTAAATCTTTGTTTTCTCAATCGGATTTGAAAGCAAATTTGACACAAATGTAAACCCCTGGCACCTCAAACTGGATTCATAGTCCAGGTATCAGTCATTAAATTATTATTTGGTTTAGTTAAATGCAGATTCAGCATCTGGCACTACCTTGAACACTGCGACAGCATTCGGATCAGAGCAGGACGAAGTTGGAGATGAACTTGCTGGACGCAGCCTGGATGTTAAAAACATTCAGTGACCTCTTGCTTATTAAACCAGAATGATGAAAATCGGCAGAAAAGCTACACGGTACTTCCAACGGCATGTTAAAAATAAAAAAGTCCGTTGTTAAACATTGAGGAACATCCACATCCAAGACCGGGTTCGGATCCACATCAGTCAACAACAAAAAGAAGTCCAAGATTTTTTGGCCTGCTTCAAAGTCTCATAAAATGACCCATTAAGTTAAAATGTACACGATGGGAGTGGCCCTGTAGATTTCTGACAGGAGGGAGGAATGCGGTGTGTCTTCTAATCGTCCTTCTCTGGGGTTCTGCTATCAGTCAAGCACTCTCATCTTTTCCTGTTTCTGAATCAGCATCAAGTGCTTCTGTCTCTTCTTTCAACTTGTAGTGTACAGTTCATGTTCTTGTTTTTCCTCTACCCCACCCTTCCCAGGTTCTCTTGCCCTCTGTTGTCCTGTAATAATCTGCAGTGGGCAGTTTATCTTCACCTCTTAGTCCATTCCACCCCTCCTTCACTTTCTCTTCCTTTCTGCTCATCTACCACCACTCCATCTCTTCTCTTATCCATTGCTCACTTTGCTTGCCTCACCACCCCTGACTGCAATGTCAAACCCCTGTGAGAACTGGTCCTCTGTCAGTACTGACCACAATCCCTCTCTCTCCCACTCTCTCATCCTCTCCCTCTCTCTCTTCCTCTCTCTCTGTCTGGGGACCTGGGGGAAAGTTACATTTCCAAACAGGGTAGAATGCAGGAGAGACTGAGAGATACTAGGGGGATCAAATTCCAGGGACGCCCTCCCCTACCGATTTCCCAGCCTCCATCCACCCACGTATCCATTCCATCAGAAGCATTTTCTCCCTCTATCTCGAGTGAAATGTGGCAAGGCCTCTGCATGGAATGGGACAACCACAGGAGATGACATTAGCCCACAGGTTTGTTTGTTAGTAAAGGAAAACATCTAGCTGGAGAGGAGATGAAAAAGGAGAAAAGAGAAGTGGAGATAAGAGAAAAAAGAGAAAAGGGAAAAGACCTATAATAGTTCAGTTATATAAAGGGATCAATAAGGTCTTAATGGTAGCCTTAAGTCAACCAAACACAAGGCGAGATCAAAAGCTGTTTGATGCCAACATCATCAGACCATGTTCTCTCTGATCTCCACCACCACCTCCACCAAGAATTCTGTGTTTTAATAGCTAAACTGAAGCACATAAGGATAGCAATAAATATGAAAAGGCTAAAACAGGAGCACAGGAGCAATCCTAAGAAAATCGAATAAGAATCCTGCTGGATTAACTGGAATTACAGACAAACTGAAAATGGAAATTTCATTTCTATTTGGCTCCTTGTTTTCATTCCTTGATTCCAAATTATGATATAAATTATGTGTAAAAACACCTCTGGCAATTACACATGGTATATGTGTAATTGCCAGAGATCCCCGTATTGCAAGATCTTACTCGATTATTGCTTTATTAACATCAAAAATCAAATCTGAAACAAAAAATTCTATTCTAGCACAAAAAGACAAAATTTACATTACATTATTATTATGCCTCCCATGGCTCAATTTCAATAATATAATGCATGCTTTCACTAAGCAGCTGTATTTATGGCTGGCGTCAGTAGAACCGCTTCTTGTATAGGAATTAATGTTGAGCTTTTAGGAGGACGGGGCAGGTTCCAGTAATGCCATTAGAAGATGAACACTTCTTAATAGAGGCTAAAGCATGACGCCTTTGCTGACAAGACACAACAGACTTAAACATAACTCTTGAAACTCAACAGGAACATTCCAAAAACAATGTTACAATCTGTAGGTTGGCACAGCTGGTTTAGATATTTGAAATTCTGTCAAATGAAAGACAACAGCGAGGAGCATAAATGCATGTAGATTTGAAAATGTTTCTTTTACAATATGGTTTTGATTTTAATTGAAACAATTCCATCCCCCTCTTTTTATTTTTATGTGATAAAGGCAGATGTTCTTCCTGAGTATTGATCTAGCACTCCGATTACAAATGGCAAAACTTGGATTTATCTATCGGTGCTGCAGCATTCATTCACAGTGAACTCACTACAACAAACACAGGGGTTAAATGGGGATTTTGGATGTAGGGGTACCCGAAGGTCTGGAGATGAGATATTGTAGAACAAGAGGAAAAACAGAAAGATTTGCTTCATTAACTTAGAGCTGTCATCCATAAATCCAAGACAATGTAAAAATGTGCCCCCCAAAAATATGTTTCCAAATGTTTAAACTTTAAAACGTTTTCCTGGCTTGAAGCAATAAAGATGAAGGTTTTGGCACATAAATTATATGTAAAATGCCACAACTCATGTTTTGAGGTTTAAATCCCCACCCAAAAAGTAACCAATATATTTTGATTGCCATATTTAATATTATTTTGACATTTTACTAAGAAAGGTTTGTGTACACAAAGCAATAAATCAAATAAATTGTTACATGTAAAAATATAGTAAAACAAATTAGGTGAGAACAAACCTGCAAGCAGGGACAGTGTACCTACTGACCTATTGATCCTCTGACATGCAAAATCAGTTCCCATCACCCCGCCTCTCCCAATTTACCTTTATACAAACTGTATAATGTCCATTACTGCAGAGGTACAGTAATAACTCAATGTGTACAGACACTGCACTCCCTCCAATACATGTTCAGTTACTTTGCGCACACAGAATTGAAACCTGATATAAGGCAGCTGGTCCTCTATCTAATACATAAGCACTCTCAGGCCAAACATTGGCTGGCGTTCCCCATCCTCAGAGTCAACAAAAGTGCTCTTTCTGACTTTCTCTCTTTAATGAGGTGTGATGGATCAGCATCTGATGACAAACATCCAGGAATTCACTGACAACATAAATTTTACAACAAAAACAAAGACATCTGAAAGGTCCGTAAATATAGGAGCGATTCCCATTAATTGGAATGGATTCCACAGTGGAAATTACTTCATTGAATTACTCCTAATAAGCCACATATACATCTATTTGCCAGAGACAATTACACATTACCTTACTTACATATTAAATAACCCATTAGTGTCCCTAGTTTATAGTTGGTTCCATTTATGCTTTTATTTATGCTTAAGTTAACTTACTGGTATGT
>JAZGTJ010010878.1:0-10844 GCA_036877575.1 Botia almorhae
AAAATATCTAAACATTCATAAAACATGATAAATTCTCATTGGCAAATTGTTTAAGCATAACTCTAACACAATTTTGTGAGGTTTACGCTTAATACAAGATAACTATTTGCCAATGCAAGAAAAACAAGAAAACTTTACATATATACTTTAGAAAAAAAATATTACACAATTTATACAATTAAATTTATCTTGTTTTAGGAATGGTTAGATATTTTGAATGAAAACAAGGCAAAAATTTTGTTTTTTTTGCCGTGTGCGTTCTACATGCTTTATCGCTTATGCATTGAATCCACTAAGCATTAGGTTATCTTACATCTGTGACCTACATTGTTGCATAAAACACAACATAAAAAGAGAATGTATCTGCATGTGCTTGCATGACAATCCTACTTTTAATGTATTGAGAAGATGTGTTTGTGTGTGTGCCTGTCATTTTACTGCCTGTGGGAGATGCACAGGATTACAGGACAAAAAGTTTGCTATACCAGCTGTGAACTACAGAGGACAGAGAAAGATTAGTGTATGCATGATCAGAAACAGAGCGAGAGAGAGAGCGAGAGTGTCAGAGTGATTATAGCAACAGATGTAAACACATACATACAAACACAAAAACACATGGTGATGTAAACAAAGACAAACACTTCATGATGTACACACAAACACATTATGATGTAAACACAGACACAAAGAGAACACACAAAATGAGCTTGTAGTGATTAGGGCCAGAGGCCCCAATGCCTTTATGGAGAGACTGCTGGAAGATCAACATAACTGCAAGACCAGGACTTTAAGACTAAAGGCTTGTGCATGATAATGTTAGTGGAGTGACAGTGTGATCGTATTGTATAGCATGTTAAGTTTGAACAGACAATCTACTTGGAAATGAAATTATATGTCTTGAAATCTTCATTGAATGAAGTCGATATCACATGTGGTTCAGATACAGTGTAACATTTACACAAGCATCCAGCTAAGCAACAGACAAAATGTTCAGTTTAATAGCTTGTCACTTAATCGGTCATCATGGTCAATACTAGTCTAATAATGTCTGGGTGCATTTCACTAAGGTAGTATAAAAAAAACACCTGAGACACAGTTGATACAAAACTGAGAACTCCTGAGCTATGAAAGAGCAACCTGTTTTGCTTTGGGTGTGTGTATGTGTGGGTGTGATTTTCTTACCATTTTAGAAGGTGCCAAAATTAGGATAACATAACGGACTTCTGCACAGTTTTCTCCCCAGTTCTGCGGACGGTCCAGGCGAGAGATGCACACGTGCCGCCTCTGCAGGGTCTTCACATTACAGCTGTCACAAAGAGTTCATAAATCCTCTTTAAGATTTACAAAGATTCCGACAGTGTCTTAATGTACCTGGCACAGTATCAGAATCATTCAACATGTAATGGGAGTACAGCAAAATCATTCATAAATCCACTGGTTGAGATCTAACTGGATTACAGGAAGCTCTTGAACAGCGATGTCAAAATAAAATAATTTGGTGGTGGGCTGATTGGGAAACAGGCACATACCTGCATCCTTTTATCTTTATGAGGTTAGAAAAGTGTCCACCTGTTTTATGCCCACCAACACCTATTATGCCGTTTTAATCAACACATTCAACTCAATTAAAAAGGAAAAGAGAAAAACCACTAATTTGCTCTGACTGAGTAATTTTGTATAATAGCATTAATTAACCATATGAGTTCGAGCATTAGCATAAACAAAGTCTGGCCCAAGGTAGAGAAAAATGAAAAGGCACACTGTTGCATGTCTGATCTACTTCCAATATACATTAATAACAGGTTCACTGCTCAATTGCTGCCAACAGGAGAGCTGATTCAGAATCTTAATGATCCAGCTAATAATTAAAACATACCAGCTTGTAGTCATGAAACACAGCAAATGTGCTAAGGTGCTAATAATAAAGGGACTTGTAAGTACCTTTCTGCTGCAATGTCAAAATCAACAACTGCAATAATAAATCATGACATTTTAATGTGTGTGAGCACAGTGTGGAATAATAAAGAAATACACAGATATACATAGTCCCAAACACGCTTAGCAGTTGAAAGCAATGAATGACATCCTAGGATACATCACTTCCAGTTATTGTTAGAATAAATTCACCCTCACACTGCATCATTACACAGTAGTTATATGAGGTCCATTTGGAGTGACTAATACAGAGACAGTAAACAATGAGATGAAGATCTCACTGTGATTTCTCCCTTGATGTCAGTGAAGACATAAACAATTCAGAAACGTCAGCCCTAATAATTTTCCTGGTACCTGTCAATATTGTCATAATTGCAATGTGACACAGACTTTAAAGAGGGGAATTGCCCTGGGATAGTTCTGTCTTTCAAAAATTCATCTGAAACACCAATACTGTTGCAGTCTTTAGACAGAATAGGAGATGTTCTTTTCTGAAGTTAAACTTCTCCTCTCTCACTCTGGTTCAGTTTTACAGAGCAGGTCTTCACCTCTTCTAGTTTACTTGCTCTGCCACCTCCTAATCCAAGTCCAAAATACAGCAGGAGAACAAAAGCAGACACAAGAACCTCGGCTTAAGCTTGCAAGATCTCCTCAGACCTGTCATATCCTGGACATCACTTATTCACATTGCTTCCCTCAGGCAAATGATGGAGGTCCAAGCACACAAGAACCTCCCACCACATCAACAGTTTCTTCCCTGAGGCCATCCGCCTCTTCAATGGCCTGCAGAAATTGCTGAATTTACTGGAACTGATCCAGAAGTTTTTTTGCCACCATACTTTAAAATTTGTCATCATTTTAACCTGATTTTTTACTAACCTGAGGTTTAACATGTTTAAATGCTTTCATTTATTTTTCAATAAAATCGCTTTAAAAAAAGTAAAAATCAAGACCTGTGTCTTGAAATAAAAAACCTAATGATGGGTTTAAAAAACATTTGGGAGTCACCCTTGTTATGTAGTACATTTTCACAAATTTTTCACAAGTCACAATTTTCAACCACATATATGATATTAGTCATATTAGTATAGAGCATATTTCTGATAGTCTGTACAGAAATACTTCCTTAAAAGTTGGGCATATTATTTTATTTTTACAGTTACAGAGCTCAAAGACTAATGCATAACCTAAACGACCCTCTGGTCAGAACCTACAGGTATCCAGTGAAGTGATGTGGGCCCTTTTAAAAATTAATGGTTCTTTTTCAAGGACCTTGTTCTTGCCTGGCATCAAATTCCAAGACAAAGTAATACTGGCAAAAGCTTCTGCTTTCAGAATGGACATTCTGACCTGGTTCACCCTTGATTGGTCTTCCTTCACTGAGTCTCTCAGACTCACTGTTCTTTTATCTTATTTAGAGATTCTTGTATGTTCTTCACCTTTGCTGTGCTAAGGTGTCGGTGTCTAATAGTGACATCTGATGTTTGACTCAGCTGTACTTCTTCCGTGTTTCATACACAGAAGAACCTGATGTTTCTTTCCATATATGAAGGCAGCAGAAACCATTCATAGCAACATCTCATAGATCTCAGTGACACTCTGTTTAGGATGCACTGGACATTCAGTTTTAGTTATTTTGTGTAAAAGGATTCGACACAAAACAGTGACAATGACAATCTGATTGTATATTGGAAGAATAGAAGAAAATGAAATCATTTCACACACAGCGGCTTAGAAAACATTTGAGCAATTAAGTTACACCTAAAAATGCATTATGTCATTGCATTAGATACAAACTATAAAACTAAGTGGCATCAGCAAATAATTAATGCAAACCCTTTTTCTCAGAACTAATCATCCTTTTTGAAAGTACTGTACTGGTTAAGTACAGTAACCAGTGTCCAGATAATTTTGATCTTGATTTAACAGTAATATTTCATTTAAAACATAACAAGCTTCTCTTCATGAAATATTTAATGTGAAAAATGTACTATTTCTCTTTAAAATAAATGCCACTTGGTTATGTAATGCAATGACATTCATTAATCTTTAAGTCTGGCTAAAACTGGCTAAATGTTAAAGACAATGTCTTTAATTACATTGCAGGCCCACAAAATAATTTGATTAAAATATATATTCGCTCATCATTGATCGGGCCTGGCTACACCTCACAATGGGCCAGAACCATATGTTTGACACCCCTCCTCTAGAACCTCCACAGGAACAGCATTACAGGTATAGGTGATAACAGGGTTACTTACAGGATGCAAAGCCAGGACTGCTGGTACTGAATCCCTGTGGCTGTGGCCGTCACACACTGCAGCGTCTCTGACAACAGATGCACTGCAAAAAGAGGAGGCAGGGGTTAATCCTGGATGGGTGAGTGCTAAGGATTGTGGGTGATCATACATAGAGAAAGAACTGAGCGATTGATTCAAGTTAACCACAATCTTGGTGCCATTTTGAAAGGACTTCAAATGAAGTGCAACTGAAATTCAAAAATAGTGATACTGCTTATGAGGTTGACACCAAGATTAAGTCAACTGAGTTTCGCTGTACATAAAACGACACATAAAACACAAGAGACACAAATGATGGAGGGGATGGTAATTAAATCAAAGTCCTCATATTTCCATGAAAAGGCTAATGCATATCGAGGTAGAACAGAAGCTGAAGTGAACCAGAGGACAATACACATCACTGCAGCCTGCGTGAGTGACAATAAAGACCTTTCCACGAACAGCACCAAATGTTTAATTCAGATTCATCAATCTGTGTGTGTGTGTGTATGTGTGTGTGTGTATATGTGTGTGTGTGCATGTGTGTTTGTGCCCTGCCCTCTGTCTTGTGTAGATGTGAGCTGTCTAGCATATTAAGATCAAGCAGTGTGTGAAGCATGAGTATGTGTGGATCCTCTGTCCAGCAGAGGTGACAGGTGTGTGTTGTTAAGCATGATTAACAAAAACAATATGCATGTGTGTGTGCATGTATGTAAAAGCTTGTG
Organism: Botia almorhae; assembly: GCA_036877575.1. Lineage (NCBI taxonomy): Eukaryota > Metazoa > Chordata > Actinopteri > Cypriniformes > Botiidae > Botia > Botia almorhae. Next base: position 4,940 of record JAZGTJ010010878.1, read on the forward strand.
TGTGTGAGCTGTTTAGCAGGCAGGATGGATGTCTCTGGCACACAGTCACACTGTCTCATCAATAAGACATCACACACTCACACCCTGGACAGATGGGTATCACCATGACAACAAACTCAGCACCATAGAAAAATAGACAGGAAGAAAGAATAAGAAGGAAGAGAAAAGGAGGGAAACGTATCAATGGAGCAATACAGAGCAATGTAAAGGCTGAAATGTTGAATGGGCAGACGGTTAAACAGCTGTAATGACTGTGTACTTGAGATGCACAGGATAAACCAAACATCTCTTGCTGCAGTAATTTTGAAAATCATGGCATGCTCTGCACAGCCATAATTGCATGTACATTGGTGTATTAAAATACACACATTTATTTATACACAAGAACTGGGTGAAATCGTCCTATGAAATATTTATGCTATTCTGTAAATTATATATTGTTTTGCTATATAGTTTTTTTTGTGTGTATATTATTTGTTTAGTGGTTGATTAGTGTGTTATAACTTGTCAGAATATGTGTATTAAGACTGAAAGTTTAATAGTGTGTCTGATTTAAAACCTCCATAGCAGAAATGCTGATAGTCAGTTTGATTTATTCAGTGAATCAATTCTTTCAAACCATCCATTTAAATGAATTGCTCAAAGCATTAATTCAGCGATTCCCTGCATCATCAAAAATATTCATGGAAGTCCCTGCGTGCCATTTTACTTGCTTTGTAAAACATTTTTAGTAAAATATATTTATAAATATTACTACTAATACATTTACATTTAGGCATATAGCAGACACTTTTATCCAAAGCGACTTACAAAATATTAATATATAATAATATTACTATTGTATGTATTGGTACATACACATAAATTAAACTCATTATATACATTATTATATATTTCTTAGTTAATTTAGTATGTAACAGCGTGACAAACATGTCTGTATTGTTGTTCTTGCTTTTATAATAGTATCAATTTTGGATTTTCCAATACAAATACCTAAATATCAAGTGCTGCTTGAAAGTTTGTGACCCTTCAGACATGATTAGGTTTTGTACCTAACCTATAAGGTTTTTGTACATAATAGCTTTTGTACATAACCTAATCAAATGTACATCCAAAACCCAATTTGTGAAGCAGACTTCAAAATAATGGACACAAACAAAAAACATAATATACTGTCATTATTTATTGAACAAAAGGGGTTAATCTAACAAAAAGTGGAAATTTGACTAGTGCAGAAGTATGTGAAGCTTTTTGTTTAGTAGCTTGTGGCACCTCCTTTTGCAGCCATTACTTCAACCAAATGTCTTCTGTAACCACTGACCAGTCTCTCACATCTGTCTTTGGGTATTTTTGCCCACTCCTCCTTGCAGAACTCAACCAGCTGAGGGAGGATGGAAGGACATCTGGCATGTACCGCTTGCTTCAGGTTAAGCCACAACATTTAAATTGGACTGAGATCCAGACTTTGACTAGGCCAATCAACAGTGTGAACCTTCTTTTATTTAAGCCATTCCTTGGTGGATTTGCTTGAATGCGTAGGGTCATTGTCTTGTTGCATCACCCATTTTCTTTTTTAAACAAATGTCTGTTAAATTTTTGTCTGATTGTAGACGCATGTACATTTACCCCAGATGCTGCCAGAGAGGTCTGCAACTAGAGGTGATGTGTGGGTTGGCCTTAATTTATTATTATTTTTCTGGTGCTTCTTGATGATAGTTTTGATGGGCATCCACTACTAGACAGAGTTGTGGTCATGTTGAATGCCCTCCATTTGTAGATGATTTGTCTTACAGTGGATGGAGTTTGGAATGTCATGGAGATGGTCTTATAGCCTTCCCCAGACTGATGGGCTGTCACCACCTTCTTTCTGATGTCCTCGGATATCTCCTTTCCTCTTGGCATTGTTTGACTCCTTGGCACTACAGTGGTTTGGTTGGTTTCCTTTCTCTTTTAATCAGTGTTGCCTAACCACTTTCCTAAGGATGTCTAATTTGATTGGTCTACTTAACTGATTAATTAAGCACCCAAATGTGTTTCACCTGAATTGGTTACCCACTTGACTTTACCAATGCAGCTGGGGCTTTTTTGGCTACTCAAAAAATTCCCTCCAAACAAACATATGCAATTGACCAACATATATCTGACATTTAATTTATAAAAAGCCGGTGATGATAAAATATGGTAAAACAACAGAAATCTCTGAACAGCTCAAGGGGTTCACAAACGTTCAAGCAGCACTGTATAATACATTTAGATAATTAACGAAGCCAACAGCAAGTCACTGCCTCTGATAACAGTCAGAGGCCTGAACATCAGGATGGAATGAGATGCTTTCATTCACACACTCTACCCTCTTTACCATGAGATATTAAAAAGTCTGTTCGCGCCTGTGTGAGTGTGTGTGTTCTGCATAAATATTAACCAGAAGAAGACATCAGAATGACAGTGGGCTTTTTCAATCACAACAGCAGAATCCATGCACAGCCAATCAGCCAAACGGCAATGAAGCAGGAATGAGAGTGAGGATGATACAGCCCAATCTACCGCACCTTCACGGGGAAAGGAATCACTCAGTATTCAGCACTGACTTAAAGCAACACACAATCTTGTCATTTTAAATGTGTGGATACTGATTTCAAATTGGATTGTGTTATTGCATCAACTGGAAATGCAGTAAATTGATGAATCGGAATAAAAAAACAGATAGGCATGTGTCCATGAGGCTAATGGTACATGTCAATCACATCCAGTCAAAACATCGGCACTCGGAGAGAAACACAGATGAATTGCGGGTAATGTCCCCCATCTGATCATATCGTTCTTACCGTTGTCATAGAAAATGAAATTCGGAGACCTGTCTGTGCGAGAGAACACACAGGCGTGCATACGGTCACAAACAGACACACACAAACACACACTGAAACTCAGTGTTGGCTTGGAAAGGAAGGAGTTAAAGTTAGGTTAAGTACAAAATCAAACCCCACATGCAAGACAGGCAGTGAAACATCTCTCTTAGACATAAATACAGATAACCCACCCACCCACACAGACACACTCAACCTCCCTCTCTCACTAATTGGGGCTGGGTTGTCAGGCAGATGCTCAGGTCTCTTTACTCAGATGAAATATGATTTTTTTCCATCTTTCATTGTGTCTGTGTCTTAGCTGAATGAGATCTGCATTCCCATTTCATTCTAATTTGATCTTCAGACTGATCGGACTTTGGAATTTATGAACACGCATTTGTGTATGTGCATGTGTTTGTGTGTGCGTGTGTGATCTGTCATGCGCACATAACCAGTGCAATCACAATTAGATTCCATTCATGGATTCTCAATCAACGATCATATATTATCATATTCATGACATCCACATTTCATAACCCAATCACACATTAGTTCATTTACATGTACCCAGTCTCATATCATTAATATGATTCTCTCTCACATGTGAGCTATGTATCCTAGCAACAGAGGCGAGGGAGAAGGTATCATCCCCAGACTTTCAAAACCCAAAATCAATGGCCTCACTTTGTGATCAACTAACGATAAACCGCAGCTCACCGTTCGCACAACTCGAAACTCTACAGGAACAAATTAAGTGCAGCCTTAAATCCGACAGGAGAGACGTTACAGTAAAGTCCAAGACGAGGCTAAATTGGTGCCCAGGAAACTAGCTAATGATATTTCAAGTGTATTCAGTGTGAATTTGGCAATGATGATAAGAACCACAGAGATTACTGGTGAGCTGGAAATGATTATTACAATCTAAAAAGAACATTGGCAGCTTGTGAAAATTCCAGAGGGAGATAACACCACCTTTACATGGGGAAAACTGTGTTATTATTTACATTCTGTGGTCGTGAATATTTGGTTTTTACTTATTTTATTTTGAAAAATACTTTGGAAAACACTGTAACAGATGAATCTGTGTGTATCAAGCATAAATTAAATCATTAGAAAAGAAATAATTGGGTGTGTGGCGTGGTGAGAAATATCAGGGGTGATTTTAAACATAAACTCTCTCTCTCACACCGGCTAAATTCTGATGTTGTACAATTATATAATTGGAAAACCTGTGTGTCTCAGCAAGAGGTTTTCTGCATCTCTCTCACACTCTGTGTCAGGTTCTCTCGCTTCTCGTAAGTGTTTTTGGCAAAAAGCCCCAAAGAGGTGCTTTCAGTAATCTCAAAATTGTCTGTAAATACAGCTTTTAAATGTGTATAAATTTAAATGAGACATTTTGGATTACATATTGCCCAAACACTCTTTTCTTAGAGTGTACATACACTAATAGTTTTAAAAATATGCATATGAGAAAGATTTGTTTTTACCAAAACTGGTGACATTTGATTGCAGACTAGCAAATGTGATGATCAAGTCTTTCTCAATGTAAATGTTTTTAATTATATAAACTGACTTGCATATATGTTCCGAATACCAACAGATGGCTTATAGATTTGCTGTACTTTGTGAGTTATGAAGGAATATGTTACAACTGCCCCTGCTGTCCCCTACTGTGTCAGAAGTTTGCCTTGTTTGAAGGAACTGTCAGAGGGAAGGTTAGTGCTACAGAGAGATGCTGACCTCATAGAGGATTGTGCGTCCTCTGGGAAGGTTTAAGAATTCCCATGAGTGTAATGTATGAATGCTGGGACAGCAGGCTGCTATTATCCTCTAACTTTCTTTTATGGGGTCAGTCTGAGCAAGTCCTCCTCCTGACACATGAATTTCAATGCTATAGGATCAACAGGGATGGAAACGGATTTAATTATTTGAGACTCATCTTTCTTTTCGTTCTCTGTTCAGTTTCTCATTCTTCGTTTCTTTTTGAATGTAAAATTTGTATTATAATTTATAAAGCTTTATCAATTAAACTGATGTGGATTAATGTCAAACGCTGGGTTTATATCCATTGAGGTGTCAGTCAAATCGTCTCTCTGAGGTACTGAGCAACCTTTCATAGGCTTTCTCATGAGACACCCCACAAACAGAAACCCACGCACTCACCATTGACCTCCTGTGATCCGGCATCTGTAAAAAGTGAGCTCATGATCTCTTCAAAGTTACAGGCGGGTTCGGCAGTGTGAGGGTCCTGCGAGACGTGCCGCAGCATTGTCTTCAGCACGTCGTCCAGTGAGGCCTCGTCCTCGTGCAGGAGAATACTGGCCCTCTCCAGAAAGCCGTCAAGATCTCTGTGAGCCCGTATCTCCTCCTCGAAGTTCATAAGCTTCACGTACTGAGACAACACACAACACACAATCTTTACTCAATTTTATTTCTATAGCACTTTTCACAATGCATATTGCAGCACATTGTACTTGACAGAAATGGAAATAATTTAGTACAAAAGAAAGAAAAAATAGATTTTATTGATAATACGCAAAATATTCCCCACTTAGTTAATTATGATGATTTGGGCTAGAAACAAACATTACCTACGGTCATTTTGACAAATTCATGTCTGAACACTAGACTCTACATGACTGTGTAAGAATAGCTGCACCCACAGGACGTCAAGAAATTAGGTGTTCAGGTAGTCAATATTCCCCATGAACAAGCCAATGGTGACTGTGGCAAGGAACCAAAATGAGCAAATGGGGGTGGAAGTGGAAGTGTGTGAGGGGCAGCAGTTCTACTCTGCCTATTCTGTGTAACATTATGTCTACGTTCAACTTCATATTATTTTAAAAAAGTACTAAAAATATGTGATTATACATACATTGCTGTTCAAAAGTCTGAGTCCACTAATGAAAAAACTATTTTATCTCATCTTTTTACCTTTCTAATTTAACACAAGATTTTTAAGAAAATGTTCATTGAAAACCCCCTTTTGCTATAATAACAGCATGCATTTGTGCTTGTTTCTGTGTTATTCCAGCATGATTTGAGAAAGTTCCACAGAG
>JAZGTJ010010879.1:0-15782 GCA_036877575.1 Botia almorhae
GTAAAATAGTAAAATATCATGACAACCTGACAACTTGTAAGGGCATGCTGGTAAAAAAACGGCCATGAAAAGGTAAAGTCATGCACATGTTTGTGTGAGGGTTATGTTTAGGGGGAGGGTTAGGGTTGTGGTATAGAAAATATCATTAGCCTGATATGAAATCAGTGGAAGTCTATGAAATGACCTCACTTACATTGTCAAACAAACATGTCTGTAGTGCACTGGTGTATGTCTGTGTGTACTGGTGTATGTCTGTGTGCACTGGTGTATGTCTGTGTGTACTGGTGTATGTCTGTGTGTACTGGTGTATGTCTGTAGTGCACTGGTGTATGTCTGTGTGTACTGGTGTATGTCTGTGTGCACTGGTGTATGTGGCCATCTCTGTGTATCTGGCTTTAAATACATACTAATGTTTTATGAGAGGATAGACATAGGATCTTTTTTGTTTAATTCAAGCAATAAAATGTCCCATATTTGAAACTGAGCCCTGAGTTTGGCGTGCTTGAGGTTCTGTTATCATTTCAAAACATAATAACTGACTGACACAAAAGTTGGGTTCATTTATCAGCCGATATTTGTCCATAATCATACCATAATCATATATCACATCCTGATTACTCATTTGCTCATTTTAATTTATGATGGACCAGATGAAGTTGACCGTGTTTATCATTATTGTATTTTTGTCCCTCGTGTAGGTTCACTTCCTGTCTGTCATTCCACTCCATATTGAACGAGCTGAATGACTACGCAGGTCAGCGAGAGGTCGTTGCTGAGGAGATGGGACACAGAGTGTACGGCGAGCTGATGAGGTACTCGCAGGATCTGAAGGGAGAGAGGAAACATGTGAGTACTGACCGTACACACGTGAGGTTCATCACAACCCTCTACTGCAGTTTGAGTTTTGAATTTGTCTTTGTGTTTGTACACCAGCACCTCCAGGAGGGAAGAAAAGCCCAGCAGTATCTGGACCAGTGCTGGAAACACATGGACAATGTGAGTATTTGTGAGTTTGGAGACATTAGTGTACCGGTTCTTCAGTACCAGCTGATGTATTGATGGTACAGAATACAGGTTGGTGATAGTTGGTGATCTGCATGTTACCAAAGATTAAAGATTTAACAAGACATGGCAGTTTTGTTAATGTTAAGCGCTCCATATGGCCGCTCTAGCGCAGCAAATCCCGCCTTCCAGTAACACGAGCCAGTCGCTAAACACTAGCGATTGTCTGGGCGCTCTGTACAGAGAATTTGTAGAATTTAAGAATTTGTAATTATGTCGATTTCTGAGCGTTTACTTCAATACTTAATAATATGCTGTTAAATGCGACTGTATACTTGTCATTTATTTTTTGTAATTAATTTACTGGATTATTGCTTACAGTGTTTGTTTAATGTTTAGTTCATTTAGAAATACTTGACTGCCACATGCTGCTGTTTTAATATTCAGTAGCATGTTTTTGTTGTGAAATCAAAATCGATAAGATTAGCAAACTGTGACTGCTCTTGTTATTGATTAATAAACTTGGTGTTTCAGAGTTTGTGTGTGTGTGTTGTGTCAGTGTGAGTGTGGGTGACTGACTCATAACCTCTCCTCCAGCTGTGACCTGAGTTCCATGTCTGTTAGTTTGTGTGTGTGTGTGTGTGTGTGTTACGAGTACAAACCGAGGAAAGTGACAAAGCTGTGAAGTGAAAAACTGTTGGCAGAGCACAAACACAAAGTCTTCCCACGGCGCTCCTACGTTGTCATCCTCTTTTTCACTCTTTCACAAATTTGTACCCTCAGCTGCATTCCAGCATCTTGTAAGTTTCCTGCCTGTCAGTGCTGGAGTATTTGTGCAGTTTTATGGTTTGCTGCAGTCGGAGGCCAACAACAGCTGAATCTGGCGCTGAGAGCGGCCATGTCGTAATCGCATAGCTATTTCTGTTTCTCGCACTGTCACGAAATGAAACACAGATGCTTTGGAAGCCGCATCGCAAATTTAATTATCGCTTTAGCTCTCCTTCCTCTGCTTTTGAATGTTTGTTTGTACGCATTTCTGTTGCTACTAGATCGATATCCTGTCAAATTTTATAACCTCCATTTACGAAGGGTGATGCACATGCAACGTCGCAGGAAATGCGTGCCGTCGGTTCTGACGGCTCGATGTTTGTCTGTTTCTGTTTGTTTGAATTTCACAGAGCAAAAAGAAGTTCGAACGAGAATGCAAAGAGGCAGAGAAAACGCAGATGTTGTACGAGAGGTTAGACAACGACATCAACGCCACAAAGTCAGAAGTGGAAAAGGTAGTTTGTCTTCCTGTTATACATATCCACTTGATTTAATTTGTGTAGTTATTTCGTGAATGTAACAGCATGTGCGTACAGTGTTTGGCCCCAACACTGGGGTTGTTCTGAGGTCTCAACTGTTCTCTTGATGTATTAGTAATACAGATGGACCATATATTCTCTCCTAGGCGAAGTCCCAGCTGTATCTAAGACAACACATGGCGGAGGAAAGCAAGAACGAGTATGCGGCCCAGTTACAGAACTTCAACAGTGAGCAGTGGAAGCACTTCAATGTGTCCATCCCTCAGATCTTCAAGGTGAGCCCACTGCTGTTTGTTAAATACACAAGAAATGCTTACCCTGTCCTGGTGTTCCGTTTCTGATGTTTATTCAAGTCATGTTTAGAGATTTCATGACCGAATAAACCCAATTGTTGACGATAAACCATATTTGAATACGTTTTTGATTTGCTAAATGCCAACAAGATGTAGGGGATAATAGTGGGTGTGGCATTGTCATTCTACAGCGCTTCTGATTGGACAGAAGTCTGAGTAGTGCAGGATGAGTCATCAGTAATTTTGGTCTGTATATGTCTAGATCATGTTTTGTAGTTGGAACCTCTGTATCCATGTGTTTGTAGAACCTGCAGGACATGGATGAAAGACGAACAGTCAAGCTAGGGGAGACGTACAGAAGTTTTGCAGAGGTGGAACAAAGGGTCATTCCCATTATCTCCAAATGTCTTGAGGGCATGGTGACCGCTGCCAAGAACGTGGACGAGCGCAGGGTAAGTGCCAAAACACACAACAGATGCTCTCACAAATAACAAATTATGCCCCTTCATAAACTCAAGGAAACGTACCATTTCTCAGCCTGAGGTCATTTGGTACCTATGATTTTCTCGGTAGCTGTGGTCCAGTACACCAGAGGAAAAAAGGGAGTATCAGAGAGTGGGAGGAAGGGAAAGAAACATTAGTTGCTCTTTTCCTCAGTGCTGCAGCCAGTACTGATGCTTATAAAACGGCCATGTGGCGCCGCAAACCTTTCCTTCTTTTAAAAGGGTATCAGAGACAGTCTGAAGAGAAACAGCACCACAATGAAACCATAATGAAAATCTGATCTTTTATATTATTTGTTTACCCTCCCATTTCTGTAAAATCAGTATGACAGAAATGGTGACATTTTGAAGTCAAATTAAAACTGGAATTGATTTCCAGTGATTTCAGTTTGATTGACATGATGTTCCTGGCTGCATACACTGGTCACATTATTATCTTGTCTGGTCTTCTTTTCGCTCTTTTTGTTCCGTCCTGTTGCTCTGTTTCTCTTTCACAAGTGGTCATCACTTCAGCCCAGCGAGGAGCCAATCGGCTTCGATTATGACCCGTTTCTGTTTACACTTTCATTTATGAGCTCAGTGTGAGTCGTACTGGGATTTCCTGATGTTCTCTGCTAGAATGCGATGGGTCAAATGAGTCTCATGGAGGCTGTTAAAGTGGCGACACGCAATCAGAGTTCTGCTGTGTGGAGCCCCACACCCTCCACAAGCACACAAATCTCAAAGCAGCTGACCGCCCTGCATCATGTCTCCTGCTACAGTTTACCAGCACTCGTCTCCTTACTGGTCCATCTCGTAATACTGTAATATAAATGTACTTGCAACGCCTTTTTATTTAATTAAATTATATTAAGTTTAATCATTTTCCCATAAGCGAAATACGAGTGCCACTGGTAGTGGTTAAAATTATGGGCTGGTAACCATACGGTTGCTGGTTTAGTTAATGCTATTGCTTGTGTACTAAGTGTAGTAAAAAAAACTTTGGTTGCATTGGATAAAAGCAAAGTTACTTAGTTAATTCATGTTCTGGGTTTTGTGCATCATTCAGTACATGGTAAAAAAAGCAGCACATGCTTTTGGACTCTTAAATCAAAACAGATCATGATAAGCCTCTAAAATGACTCTTCCTCCCTGCGTTTCAACCTCCATCAGAAACTGGCTTCAGTTTGATACGTAACAGCCAATTTTCAGTGTATAACATCAGATTTGATGTCTTTCACCATTGATTATCCACAGTATTCACACTAAGATCAGCAGCTTTACAAAGTCTAGTATTGTTTGAAGAATACAAATGAAGACGCGGTACAAATACAGTTGGTGTCAGCTGGTTGTGAGAGTGTCCTTCAGGAAGGGTTCATACTTCCAGCTGAATGTAACGTGTTGAATGATGAATTCTGTCCACAGGATTCTGCTATTGTAGTGGAGTCGTTTAAGTCCGGCTTCCAGCCTCCGGGTGAATTTCCTTTTGAAGACTTCAGTCAGAACATCCAGAGGACCGGGTCCGACAGCACCATCGGGACCCCCAAAACCGAGGGAGGCAAACCGGACCCCAAACATGCCATCGGCAGGACCAAAAACAAGCTTTGGCTTTTTGGAAAGAAACCCAAGGTGAGGTTTAAACACTTTTCATGATTAAGCGCATTGGTTAACAATAGGTTAACCCATGTTAACTCTTCATTCTGCTTTGACTTGTGTGAACAGTAGAAGATTGTTAGTCAGAGTTCTGGGTGAAACTTTAACTTCCACTTTCACGTGTCTGCTGTTGGTATCTACATGCTACCTGACCTTTATGTTCCTTTTTAAAGAACATTACTTCATGTTTCTTGTTCCTTTGAAAGTAAGATTAAAGACTTGCTAGGACGCAGTGTATGCAACCCAGCTAATAATTGTAGGTTATAAGAACGGTATAAGAACAAAAACATAAAAAATGTAATTTTAAACATTCTTGGAACTTTCAAGACATCCAGTTTGTAAGAGGTTGTATTAACGTTATTACTTGGTTATAAGAATGTTCTTATGTATATGTATATATCAGAATGTAATTCTGTAGCGTTTTTAAAATGTTCCACTTACTACTTAAGAATAACATTTTTTGTATATATTATATTTGATAAATGATAACAAAAAAGTGATGTGAAAAATGTACTAATGCTACAACAAGAATGTTTTTTGCTTATGGAGAACGTTAGCCAACATTTCGAGAACATTCCCTGTTGGCTGGGACGCTATACCTTCAAGATTAATGAACAATTACACATTTGCTTTTTGTTTTTCCTTGTTAACTTGTTTGTTTACAAGCTCACCTTAAATCTTTGTTGTCTCAGATCCCCCCAACCACTCCCCCCCCTCCCCGCCCAAGTTTATCCTCCGGCCATTTTCAGTCTCCCAAATTCCCCACTGAGCGGAAAACAAACCGCCTGTCTGAAATGAAAATCCCAAAATCTAAGATGCCGTCGTTCCGAGCTGTGAGAAGAGGGGTAAGAGTCAGCCTGAGGCCAGCGGGTGTGAGTCTGCAGTGACTAGAGCTTGTGCTTGGGGCCGGTTTCTCTCACCTGAGGTTTAGCTGATTCCTGAACTGAAAATTGGACACTGAAAAATGATTGTTTATGAGTGTAGGAATGAAGCTTTATCTGGGTCTGACAACCTGTGCCCCTTTTGAGCTGTCGCATAAAATAAGATTTGTGGCGTAAAGCAGTGGAGATGGTGAAGGGGCGTGTTGGGTGCGTGTTCTGTGTGTTTAGGGCGCTCATTGCCGGCTGGTGGACATTGTGAATGACTGTCAGTGTAAACATCCCTCAGAACTTCAGTGATCGGATGCTCTGGATTTACACTTGAGTTTAGTCTGGAAGTTTCACTCTTTTCAACAGTCCTCTTTTGAAAATCCTGAACTAAGCTTAAACCCTTTCGGAGACAGTAGCTCAAACTGATTCTGTTTACCAGAAATGTTTAACATGCAGCTGTGAATCTCTGAAGACAAACATTCATCAAAGAAATATTAAGTTATCTTCAGAGATTATCAGCCTGTAGATGAACAACAACTGAAGGAACAATGACCGTTCACACAGTTTGTTGATGATACAAGGAGCCTTTGACCTACGTTCAGCGTTCCTCAAAGACAGTTTTGACCATCTAAACATCTCTTCTGAAATCTCACAAAGTTCAGTTCTCATTGTCTGAAGTGTCTTGACACCCTGCTAACCACAACAATGAATGACCTATACCAGACGTGGAGGTTAACTGATGTGAAACAGCATCAGGGTTTACTTCTGTAAAGACAGCAAATGAGGAACAATGGTACAGGCGATCACCTGGTTACATGGACATGTTGAGAACAAAGTTAAGGTTGTTGTGAGGTTTCATGCTGGTTCAGGTTTTCCAAAAAACTTGTTTGTGGTTGTAAACATGCTGTTCTCACTCTGAGCTCTGGCCTAAATCTGTCCAGGGTTCCACTTAGATCTCACTTGGTGTTAAAATCAGCATTCGAAATATGCAATTTTATGTTTATTTATTTGTTATAAAATGCCATGACAATAACTGACCACTCAGTGGTTGAGTAAAGCTGGTAAGTTTCTACCGATATGTGTCTCTGCTGTAGTAGATTTAAGAATTTAAGATTTTGTTTAGTTATGATTTTTTATTAGTTTTAATTCGTTTTTTATTTAATTGTATTGTTATTATTGTATTGACTACACCAGTACAGCGTTTATGTTTACAAGTTTCAACAAAATGCAAAATTAGGATGTATGCAAACAAATGAGCCCATTAGACTCTCTAACAAATAAGACATTCGACTTTTTGATGCGTCCAGACACGGATGATTGATGCTTGTGGAAATATCTTTGCTTCCAAACGTTAACCTGTGTTTGTACAGGCACCAACACTAGAGGATCTGAGCCACCTACCACCTGAACAGAGACGCAAAAAACTGCAACAGAGAATCGATGAGCTGAACAAAGAACTGCAGAAAGAAATGGACCAAAGGTAGAACTTCAAGAGTACTTTACTGTAGCCACAAAAGCGATTAATATTGAAATGCAGTGACCTCACAACCGTGACTGCCACCCATCAGAGATGCTCTCAACAAGATGAAAGATGTGTATGAGAAGAATCCACAGATGGGCGATCCCGGGAGCCTGCAGCCCAAGATCTCAGAGACCATATGCAACATGGAGAAACTTCGCTCCGAGATCCATAAAAATGAGGTAACCTTCCCAGAGGAACGGCTCATTGTTGCGGTCTTATATGGAAGCACAGCCTGCGGGAATGCACATCTGGCTGAATTTGACATGCGACAGCTGACCGGCACTATGTGCTAGCGACCCCTTGTGGTGGAATGCATGCAATGCAGTTTATCAAATGCGTAAATTGCGTAGTTATACAATATATATACAGTAATATTATATATAAATTTAAAATAGTTGTATTAAGTATGTATTTGCATCATTTATTATATTACTATTGTTATGTTAGATTTTAAAGTTTCTATTTTATATTAATATGAAAAACTGTTTCATAGTCTTCAAGCCTTTTGATACAATAGATGTTCAGTGGAAGAACGTGCACACAAATATATCATTTAAAACATATCACTGCTTCCTTTATTTGTCAGAGTTGGCTGGCAGAGGTGGAGGGGAAGCACGGAACCCGCAGTGAGCGACAGTCCAGCGCAGATGTGAATCATCACGCGCCCCACGGCAGAGAGAGGTCTGCCTTTCCTGATTACATTATCTGCATTCTCAACACACCGCTGTGATATGCTGCTGTACAGTCATCTCATTCATGAGCGCCTAAACTGTTTGTAAACCACATCACGGTCTGTTGGGCTGTTCTGTTTTCAACAGAAAAGTTTGAATATGTTTTGGGCGTTCACAGTGATGTCATGTGGTGCTTCTGTGATTCCCTCATGTTCCTCTCTCTCTTGCAGTCCTGAGGGCAGTTACACAGACGATCAGAACCAGGAGCACCAGTCCCCTCAGCCCGACCCACATGAGTTTGATGATGAGTTTGAAGTCGATGACCCTCTTCCTGCTCTCGGCCACTGCAAAGCTCTTTACTGCTTTGATGGTACAGAAACAGCTTCATACAACAACAGTTCATATCAGAGAGAAAAACAAGAGCGATTTTATTTCATTGAGCGTAATGAATTCGATTTCCTGTATTTTCATTCATCCAAAACATTTCCCCCAAATTCACATACAAATATGTCATATCTCATATAATTATTTAAATTGTAAATATGCATACTCAGTGGTAGTATTTCTAATATGCTAATATTAAATATGATGGAAAACAATTTTTAAAGTTAACATTTCTAAAGTAAAAGGTCCAGATGCTTTATAGTGATTCAAGTATTTGCAGACAAACATGTTTAATTCTCATGACAATATCACAGTGTGAACAACATGAAGTAAAAGTGTGTGTTTCTTTAGGCTCTAATGAGGGCACGCTGGTCATGAATGAGAACGAGGTGCTGTACGTCATAGAGGAAGATAAGGGCGACGGATGGACGCGGGTTCGAAAACAGAGCGGCGAGGAGGGCTACGTCCCCACGTCATACGTGGAGATCACACTGGAGAAAACTGGCAAAGGTGCGGTCACCTACATATGACATCACCAGCGGCAGCCCCGCCCACTTATGACATCACACATGGGAAGCGTGTGTAAGATTTAGCATGACTCATCAAGGGCAGCTTGGCAGCTTCACCGTGTGAGCCTAAAAACAGACACACAAACGCGCTTTTAAAGTGACATCATGTCTCTGCACTGCGACCCCGCTGCAGTGGATCAGAAACTTTTATTGTAGAGATTTTAAATGCTTTTAATACAATTAGTGCTCGGAGCCAAATCAATTCCAATTCCAAATCATTTTTATATCTTTAACCTGAGAAAACAGAACAAAGCTGAGGAAAAATGTATTACCTTTCTTTTATAACAAATCTGTCTGTCTGAGAGATTATTTGCTGAAAAGATATTAAAATGAACGTGCATGTGTTTGTTCTCGGAGCATTTTTGAACTTCTGTCATCCGCTCATTTATTGTATTAACTGTTTACATCCGTCTGATATTTCAGTCAATGCGGGTTCCAGTTATTCCAGTGTCATTTTGTTTTGAGTTGTTCCCGCCCTTTTCTTTAAACTTGCGGAGACACAGCCATGACTTTTAATTTGTAACCTGAGGATAGAGACGTTAAAAAGCAGTCACATTACACCAGGGCGATTATGTGTAAAGTCAATACAGCCCTTAATTTGTGTGTGTAATCAGCGCCCTCTGTGTCTGTGGAGGTGAATTGCATCAGTCTTTTTTTCTGTCTCTGGCCGGTCTTTCTGTTGTCTTTGATTCTGTCAGTGACTCTGTCTTTTCCTCTCTCTCTCTGTGGCACAGGTTCCTGATTGGATGAGTGGGGTTCTGAGGTGTTTGGTGGACAGGACTCACTGCTGTGGGTCTGTTAGTGGGGCGCTGGGGGGAATTTAAGACCGGGACATGATTTGCGAGCTGTGCTGCGGCAGGATGCATGCTTGCATGCTGTTTGTGTCATGGCCATTAACATCATTGTATTGCAGCAGGTGTTGTAGGGATAACAGAGCGTGCAGGCAGCAATAACACGGAAAGAGAGTCGTTTCCTGGCACTAACGTTTCTCCTTCATTTTATCATGTCATCCATGCGTTTCTTCCTTATTCTGACCTTTTGACCAGTAATCAGATTTAACCATTTGTCTCTAATCTCTAAATAGTTTTGTTTGCGTCTGTCTTTTTAAATGTTCGTTTCGACTGCATTCCACCATTGGTGCGTTCCATAATGAATGTTTCGCTAACCACTCTGTACCTCCTTAACTGAAAGCATGACCAATCAGAGTAGAGGAAGCATGGAGCTACTGCAGTTTCCATAGCAACATGCACCCACTTGCCCCGCCCCTCTAAATATTCCGATGGACAGAAGGAGCACGATGCAGTTCTTCACTTGACCAGCGGGGGGAGCCAAAAATACAAAACGTGGACCACCAACCCATCATTCCGACATATACCAGCATCTCAGCCTTAATTTCAGACGTCTGTATGGTAACTTAAAGCCTGTGGGGTCTTTCTGCCCTTGTTTTGGGACTGCCGGCTCTCTGTGGTGCGTTCTTCATTTCTTCTGCAGCTCCTGTTAGCTCTTCTTCAAACAACACACTGTGGTCCCATCACTGCCTCCTAACAGGGGACCGCGCGTCCCAAAAATCTGATCTCAAGTGCGTGCATTTGTGAATGTGATTCCTGCATATAAACTGTGTATGCATCTGAATGCATATATGCATATGTAAATACCTAGTTAGTTTTTATCATTCAACTGTATGTATTAACATCTATTTTAGAACGAATGTGTTTCTTTGAGCTTTTTAATGAGGGATTAAGCCAAGCGAGTGACTTTGTGTGCGCTTGTACACCAGAACCATGCTGTTATCTCTTTGTAACCCGTTCGTGTTCGAACCCTGTTCACAGTAGGACTCTGGTCTCCACCACTGCACTTTTTACCCGGTTGCATTTGAAATGGAACATCAGAGCACGAGTGACATCAGATGCGAGTGTTTGTATGAACATGTTGCACAGTAACATAACGGTGACCACTATATACTGGGGTTTGTGTTGGAGCAGCAGAAATAAAAGCTTATGTCTGATTGTCTCTGTTATCTGGTCCTGCCTGATTCATGATTCATGATTAACACATGCATGTGTGTGTGCATAAAGCTTTACGTGATCTGATTTGATGATCAAATTGTAACACTTGAAACAAACCTTTGATAAAATACTCATTAAAATGCTAAAAAAAGACTTTATTTATATGTAACAACCTTCATACATTCTTAAATGCGACTAAAGTGTCCAAATAGCTTTTGGTGTCGCTACATGTAATGCGTCTTGGGTTGTAGGAAATGCATTTCTCAAACGTTTGTGTGGAGTTTTCTAGGACAAAGCTGATTTCTCCATCACAATTCAAAACGTTTTATTAGATTATTTATTCATTTCAGAATATTTTATTTAAAATTTTACGAGTGACTATTTACAGATCAACAATACTTAATACAGTATATTACACAAACTAGCCTTCATGTGCTTAACACTAGTCGCAAATATGTACAACATTTGTCATGCGTGTTTTGTTCAAGTCTGTATTCACCAATGAGCTTCATGACACGAGACAAGAACGGTTCTAACACAGTGTATAAACTCTAGCACCTCAAGACATTTCAACTTTGCTTCCTTTTGGTTCTTTTGTAGTGCTACAAATGTGTCTTAAAGGTGTAGTCCATCATTTTGTTTTTCTGTCATCATCCGTCACTCTGTAGGTCACGTGACTAATCACATACATACACATTTGTGTAATGAAACATTCTCTGTGCACAATTTCACCTGTATTCTTTAAGTGGTTGATATATTGATAGTCAATGCAGGTTCCTTTTTAAAAGCAGTTGGTACCTGCCAGATTGACATAAGGTGAGAGAACAGCATACCTCCAAAAAAGTCTACATGGAAGAAAGTTACTATCCACAGAGAAGTGCCATATGCACTCATAGAACTTTGAGTTGGATCTTTAGAAGATCTTTTGAGGAACATCATCTTCCAGGTACAAGGTTCTTTGAGAAAGCTCTTCATGCAGCAGGTTTAGACGGCATCTGCTTGCACAGTGAGCCTCAAACTGAGGTCAATGTACAGAATGTCTCTTTCTTTCAGAGCTCGGTGTGTTTGACTGGAGGCTCTAGTTTTCTGGACAGCGCGGTCAGGATGAGTCTGAACTTGTCATATCTCTCTGTCTGGTTCACGGACGCGCCTCTGCTGCCCCACAGCAGACGCAGCTGGAAGTCGGTCCTCAAGATCTCCAGCATGCCGTCAATGGGCTGGAAACCTGGAGAGGGAGAAATGAATCCGATTATTTATTAGGAATTAACGGTGAGCTGTAGAACCGTAAAAAAAACATTCCTGCAGCCTGTCCTATGACCAAGTGTTAATATAATATTTTTTAGGGAAATATGCATTTTGTGATTGTGAAGTCACCTTAAATTTTAAAATAGAACTGCTCGGTAATAAATTTAAAGGTAGGATGAGGTATTTTTGGAGGTCCTGCCATCCCTTCAGAGCGCTCTTTAAAACCACACCTTCAGCACATGAACAGCATGCATGGAGGTATGCAAATACATAGTTTGACAGGCAAGTAGGACATCCTTCAGACCAAATGCAATGATTGGATGAACATTTGATGGTCCTGCACCTTCCACAGAAGATAAATATATTTTGACCACGTAGTGATTGTTGTCAGAATGTGAAGAGACTTTAAACATGCAAAACAAAAACTATTTATGGAAAAAGTTGTCCACCCTGCCTTTAAATTTCACATGTGAGTTCTGAAGTAGAACTAAACGGAAAAATATTACAATCTACTGTCACAACAATCTGTGACATAACTCTCAATTCAGCTTGTGGCTTTTAAAATAAAACAGCATGTTATTACTGGAATGAGATTTGGAGTTCTTGGCTTACCCTGCAGGATCCGCTGTGTGTTGCAGGTGTATGTGTCTGCGTTGTGTGCGATAGCACGAGCTTCCTCTAGGTGTCGTAACATGATTTCGCAGCCCTGGTCGTTGTTCTCCCAGAAGTCCGTGCAGTCGAAGGTGACGGTAGATCTCTCCATCAGGCTGAGCAGAGGCATCAGCAGTGGAACGCTGGCATTGCTGAGCGGAATTTCAGCTGGAAAGCCAAAACCAAATTTATTGAATGTCTCATAAATGCCATTTTAAAATCGGATAATGTCTTAAAAACTCACCACTGCCTTCATACAGCTCTTTGTAAAATGGCTTCAGAGATTTCTCGTAAATAATGGCCGTCTGTGTATATTTTCTTCGTAAGATGGTCCATGTATGATCCAGCCTGCTAATCTGTTTAAAATATAGATCAGATAGATTGAGTTTCATTTCTACCACGCAAATTGTCTCCAGGGCAGATCAACCAGAAATGCTTGTGTGTAACACACAGAAAGAGCAACTTTTGTACCTGAGGCATGTCCAATGCTTTCATTATTGAGGAAAACGCATAAAGGTCTCCCATGGAGTCTTTGAGTTCCAGGGCAACCAAAATGATCCGGTTTAGGGTGGCTGCTCTCTCCTCCAAACTTCCTGTGCACCCCAGAATATCCACAGCAACACTGATGGCGGTGGTGTTATGCCTGTTTATAAAAGACAAGACATGCGTGTTTAATGTGTAGCTTACTTGACTTTGGACACAGCAGTAAATCTAATTAACTATAATACTTGTGATTCGTTTTTGCCAACAAACATTCTGTTTGGTTGTTCAGCAGGTTTGGTTGTTCCTCTTTACTGGTGTTGAAAGCTTTTAAGAGCATCACCACAATTCTGGTGAATAGATCGTGTGTTTACCTTTCCACGAGATCCTCGCGCAGCTGTTTTCCATGCGGAAGGGTCACCAACTCCAGCCCGGAGGTCACGCCCATCTGACCTTTTATCTCCTCGGAAACATTCAGTATCCTAGCAACCTGTTGTATGTACACACACAGTTTGCATTAAAGGAACGTGCTAACAATCAACAGTATCACATAGAGACACTAAGCCTCGATTTTGAAAGGTTTTAAATATTTTGACATTTCCACAAAGTTGTGGGAGGTCTGATCTTGTGTTCTCATTTACACGAATGGTCTTGTGACTGACATAAACAACAGACTTAAGATTTATTTCCCAAGAACCCAGACGAACACTCTGGTCCCCAAGGGGGTCTACAGATGACTTAAAATGAGTCAAAATAAGATATTGAAAATAAGATAAAACAACTGGAAATTAAGATGTCTTAGTCTTTGGTTATTTATTATAAAGAATATGCATCTGTCTCGCTATGCCAAAGTTGTAGAATATTTTATATGTGGGTGTGCCTTAAAATGTTGTTGTGGATAGAGGAAGAGGGGGCTTGAGATCTGCTGGTATAATGGAATATTCAGTGTAAATAACTTCACTTGGTTTTACCTGACAGTCAGCGAGCAGGATGTGCTTGGCGATCGTCTTTGGGTCCAGACTGACCACGAGTTCTTTGGCTTTCTTCAACACTGTCATCTCCAGAGGTTTGTTCTCTGGTGGCAGAAGACGGAACTCTGTGTCTGCCGGTTTAAACGCTGATTCTGTTTCAAACACAGGTCTTCTGAACCCTTCGGCTTTCCTGGCATCCTCTTCCGGTTCTTCTCTCCAGTACTCTGTGTTCTCGTCTTCGCTGTCGTTGTCCAGAGCCTTGATGGCGTTATGGTAGGAACTCCGGTCCAGTTTAACGCGGCTATCGGTTCTCCTTAAATCCACTTCAGTCTTGAGTCGTTCCACGTAGCCATTAGTGTGTTTACCACTCGTCTTTTCCCAGTCAGCAGGGCTGCAGGGACTTAGTTCACAATAGCTTGCCTCTGGACTTGATGGGCTACCCTGCTGGGATGAGGGCTGATGTTTGTTGGGCTTTACTGGAGGTTCTGGTGGGTCAAGTGGTTGCAGGCCCGGGTTACAGGGTGTTCTCAGGGAAGGCACCTTGCTGGGTTTAGGAGGCGCCTTGGCACACAACTGGCTGTCAGATCCGCGGATGGCCTCGCCCAGCTGGGTGTCAAAAGTCATCCTGCGGGGTACAGTGGGGCTCAGGACGGGCTCACTTCCTGTTCTGAATACTGGGGATTTAGGGCACGGCTGATACTCCTTATGTGGAGTCTGTGTCTGGGGCCTACAGCCTGAAAACAGAGGACTTTAATATTTATGCATGTGATATCAGCACTTAATTTAAATATTCTTCATTTAAACAGACAGCGCGCTGTAAATAGTTGTTGTTTTGATCTGTAGACACAACTGAAGGTTTTGCATTTTGCTTTGCAAAGCAGATTCAGCGCTTCAGTTTTTGACACAAGCTGTTTTTGCATCTTCAGTCCATTGACACACACGTATATTTTCTCCCTCTGCACTTTCATTCTGTTACACCAAACAATTTACTTTGCATTCCAATCTACCGTCTCGTTTAACAATAAATGTGTCAGAAAGGAGGTTTTGACTTTGAGAATTATTTTACTCAGGCATGAAGCGAGTGTTGAGAAGACACTCAGCTGTCAGACGTGTGTATCACTAGAGGTTTGGAGGCGTGACAGGGAATCAAAGAGGATGAAAGTTGACAGGCGCTCACCGATTGGGAGAAAGCTTTCTGACTGATGACTCTTTAGTGGCCGTCTCCTCTCCTGAACCCGGTTCAGACATGCTGGTTGACTTCCACACTTATCCTTGTTGCTGGAAGGAGAAAGACTGGTAACTTAGTTTTTGTACTAAGATGTCATGAATCATGCACAAAAACACACCCTGTATATTGATAGCAGTACCTGATGTGGGCTGAGACGCAGTGTCATGGTCTGTGCTTTTCATAGTACTAGAAGTTATTCTTGCGTATTAGCAGCTCTCAAAAGCATTAAAACAACTCTTGCTTTAAAATATTTTTTTATTATTTTTACAAATTTTAATACAGTAAATTAAAATAATCACTATTATTTTTGTTGATCGACAGTTCGTGTGCTGAAATGTACTTTAATACTTTCTCTTCTCTCTCTAATTTAGTTTTTAACATATTGTTTTCTCATAAAAGAAAAAATTGTTTCTGAAAGTTTTTAGAGAAATTTAAGTTAATGATTATAA
>JAZGTJ010010880.1:0-17566 GCA_036877575.1 Botia almorhae
TCACTCCCTACGTTGCTAGGTTACCAGAGAGCGAGTGCCTTTGTTAATGCAACCAAACATGCTTCGCAACCTCTGTTTTCTTCCGATGAAGAATAAAAAATATTGTACGTTTTATCGAACACGTTTTTTATTGATATCGAGCATGTGTCTATGGCGATACATATCGTTATATCGCCAAGCTCTAGTAGGTGTTATTGAAAATAACTCAGTTCGTCACTTGGCACTTCTGGTTGCATTCGCGAAAAAGCCAAGATCAGCGGCTCGTTACTGTTCAGACGTCAACAAGCTGCTAGCCTCAAACTAGCACAAGACCTAACCGAACGTTAGCATTAGGCTACACATTGGAAAGGGGGTAGAGTTATAAGTATAAGCTGCTACTAAAACATTACCGAACAAGATAGTGCTAGTCTATCCGGAATACTATTAAACTGCCTGACGCAACAAACAAGGTTAAAAAAAATCTGACTGTATTTTTGCTACAGTCATCTAAAATGTGCTAGCTAGCACTATCTTACAGATGAACCTGGCATAGTTATTATAAAATGTAATGACACATTAGGACTACCTAAACATTACACAATGCAAATGGTAGAAATTATATGATTAGAAGATATCAAATAACATGGTTAACCTTACTTTTTTTGCCCTAAGGCTGTGGAGCTGGTTAGCACACTGGGAGACCTTAGAGTGACAGTGGAGACTGCGTCGGGTCAGTCCCTGCGGCCCTCCCAGTCCTCTACAGTGTCAAGGTCTGAGCTGCCAGATGGTAGTGCCGCTCTCCCCACAGGGCCCGCTATCAGGATCGGACGCCGATCGCTGCATCGGAGAGTGGGCTGCTCTCCTCTGAGCCTGAGGATGACGCTGGACTCCCCTCTTTGGGGCGGGCTGTTCAGGCATACTCCGACTCTGAGTTGACAGCTGTGCTTGCCCGGGCAGCTGTGGCCATTGGACTGGAGTGGAGTCCTCCACCCAATCCAGAGTGCTCGCGGCTGGATGATTGGTTCCTGGGAGCCGCTCGGAAAGCCCATTCCTGCCCCGCCGCCCCAGTGCCTTTCCTCCCGGAGGTTTTGAAGTCGTAAAAGGCATCTTTTTCTGCCCAAAGCCATTTCCCCTTCACTCTTACTACCCTCGATGGGGGGGCTGCCAAGAGGTACGCGGAGATCCCTCATGTGGAGCGTGCAGTTGCGGTACACCTGTAGGGGGAAGACGGACTTGGTGTCTTCGCTTGCATTCGCCTCCCCCCTAGGTTAGGGGGATATAGGCAGTTGTATTCCTTCGCAGTGGTTTCCCAGCAGGTGAACCCTACATTGTGATTCCTTCAGCACCCGCCGGCAGGCAGGCTCAGTGGAGGAGACTCACGCCAGGCTCAGCACTCGTGTGTATGCTGGGTTCCCCATGTGTAGTGATTTCCCCTTGTTCCCACGTGTGTATTCTCCATGGTATGGTTTCCATATCTGTGAACCCGTGTCTTTCCCTTGGCGCTGTACGGTTGCCAGTCTCTGTGGGCAGTGAGCCGTCCCAGTAGGTAGGACCTGCACAGAGACATTTTCCATAGGTAGTACTGCCTGGTCAGTCTATACCTCATCTCCACACATTACCTCCTTTTAGCGGGGAGGGTCTTCGCAACGCCTTACCTATGGAATAGGCATTTTCCCCAGTGTTTCTCATGGCTATACTGTGAGGGAAAGGAGACCTGTGCACGGAGGTACCTTCTCCTAGAGGAAGAAGGCATCAAGGCTCCGCACCTGACTGTGCTGCGACAAACTGCCTGTGCAGAGCACTGGGAAGGTTACAGAAGCAGGGGAACTGCTTTACAGAGCAGACCATACTGACATTCCTAGACCGTAACGTGGGTCGACTTGCAGCATTTTCCACAGGAACCCCATACGTCAGTCTGTTGACATAACGTCAAACGTGACTGACTAAAAGGAAACGTCCTGGTTATATATGTAACCCCCATTCCCTGAAGGAGGGAACGGAGACATTACATCCCTCTGCCGCAACTTTCAGTGCATGGGCCCTAATAATCCTAACAGAAACAATAGGGTCCTTTGCACCTTTAGTGCTTGGTTGTAAATGCCATTTCATGCTGACTGTAAAATACTTCTGTAAAATAAAATAAAAAATGTTTAGACAAAAGATGTTTGGACAGATATGAAGATGTAATAGAGAGAAACAGGTTGTTTAGTTTCA
The DNA here is from genome assembly GCA_036877575.1 of Botia almorhae. Taxonomy (NCBI): domain Eukaryota; kingdom Metazoa; phylum Chordata; class Actinopteri; order Cypriniformes; family Botiidae; genus Botia; species Botia almorhae. Next base: position 2,194 of record JAZGTJ010010880.1, read on the forward strand.
GATAATGTCTTGAAATGGATAAACACATACCTGTGTTCACCTTCATCCTCATTTATGCCATCTTCTTCATCTTCACTTCCACTGTATTCATATTCCATGCCCTCTGTTAAGGACAGTTACAAACACCGTGGCTACTTATGTCCAGACCAATATTGCCCAGACCAATATTGCCCTCAACTTTTAAAAGATACAGTGGATGTTTCTCTAAAACTTTGCTATCATCATTTGACTTAAAGCCAAACATACAGTGCTGCTTGAAAGTTTGTGAACCTATCAGACATGATAAGGTTTTGTGTAAAAAACAAATAAAATAACCTAATCGAAATGTACATCCAAAACCCAATTTGTGAAGCAGACGTCCAGATAATGGACACAAACAAACAAACAAAAAATGTCATCATTTATTGAACAAAAGGGGTAACAAAAACTGGAAATTCGACTTGTGCAGAAGTATGTGAAGCCTTTTATTTAATAGCTTGTGGAACTTCCTTTTGCAGCCATTACTTCAACCAAACGTCTTTTCTAACCACTGACCAGTCTTTCACATCTGTCTTTGGGGATTTTTGCCTCTTCCTCCTTGCAGAACTCAGCCAGCTGAGAGAGGTTGGAAGGACATCTGGCATGTAACGCCTGCTTTAGGTGTAGCCACAACATTTCAACATTTCATTTGGATTGAGATCCAGACTTTGACTAGGCCAATCAACAGTGTGAACATTCTTTCTTTTAAGCCATTGCTTAAATGCTTAGGGTAATTGTCTTGTTGCATCACCCATTTTCGGCCCAGCTTTAGCTCTCTGACTAATGGCAGGAGATTTACTTCAAGAATTTGTTGATGTCTAAGAATTCAAGTTTCCCTGAATAATATGGAGTCGCCTTGGCCCAGAGGCAGAAAAGCAGCCCCAGACCTTGACATTTCCACCACCATGCTTCACACTTGGGATGAGGTTCTTTTCCTGGAATTTAGTGTTGGCTTTTCTCCAAACATGGTGGCTTTGATTATGACCAAATAAGTATTTTGGACTCATCTGTCCAAAGAATGGACTTCCAAAAGGCCTCTGGTTTGTCCAAATGCTCTCTGACAAAGAAATGGGCAGCTTTGTTCTTTTTTTGAGAGCAGAGGCTTCTTTCTAGCTCCCATAAATGTCATGTCTGTTAAATTTTTATCTGCTTGTAGACGCATGTACATTTACCCCAGATGCTGCCAGAGAGGTCTGCAACTCTCTAGAGGTGATGTGTGGGTTGGCCTTTTAATTTATTATTTTTCTGGTGCTTCTTGATGATAGTTTTGATAGGCGTCTACTTCTAGGTAGAGTTGTGGTCATGTTGAATCATTTGTAGATGTTTTTTCTTACAGTGAATGAATGGAGTTGGAATCTCATGGAGATGGTCTTGTAGCCTTCCCCAGACTGATAAGCTGTCACCACCTTCGTCCTGATGTCCTCGGATATCTCCTTTCCTCTTGGCATTGTTTGACTCCTTGGCATTACAGTGGTTTGGTTGGTTTCCCCTCTCTTTTAATCAGTGTTGCCCAACCACTTTTCTAAGGATGTCTAATTTGATTGGTCTGCTTAACTGATTAATTAAGCACCCAAATGTGTTTCACCAGAATCGGTTACCCACTTGACTTTACCAATGCAGCTGGGGCTTCACTTACTTTTGCACATACAATAATTCAATCTTTCATGTAGTTTTTTAGCTTTTTTAAAAACTCCCTCTAAACAAACATATGCAATTAAGCAACATACATCTGACATTTAATTTATAAAAAGCAGGTGATGATAAAATAAGAAAATCATGGTGAAACAACAGAAATCTCTGAACAGCTCAAGGGGTTCACAAACTTTCAAGCAGCACTGTATGAGTTAAAGTGGCCACTGATACAAGGACACTAAGACTGTTGCCAGCACATGGGTGTTTGAGTGGGCTGGGACTGGCATTAATGTTTAACCGACCCATGAAAACAACCCCAGATCATTATTTTCCCTGCATTGTGTTCTGTTATTCCATCTTTGATAGCTGCTTCAGATGCTTTATTAGGGTTGTAGCTGAACCTTGGAGATCCTTGGAGGTCTATTCATTTATATGGTCTCACCCTACAGTACAAACTAACTATGTATACACTAGTATGTACAACGTACAACTTCAATATCTCACCTTTTTCTTGTCTTCTCTTTCTAGTTCTGTCCAGATAATCCTTTAGCGTTACGCATACTTGCCGTTCATAAGGGAGGTCTTTAATGAAGGAATGGTGTAAGAGGGTCTCTGTGAAGGGCCTGTGCAGGTAGTTCTTCACAAGACAGCTTTCCATGAATGTCATACATTTTTTAGACCTTAACAACAAGCAAAAAGTTTGGTTATGTTCTGACTTAATGAAGCAATAGGTAATGAAGCAATCTTACCATTTCTTAGACTTTAGTTTGGGAGGCGGGTTTCGTGGAATGAGAAAGAGCGCTCTCATTGGATGCATGTCTGACAAGGCTGAGGAAAGTGGTGGGAAACATATTTAACTTTTCCATTTTAAACAGATGTTTTGAATGAGTTTATTCTGAATGTTGTTTAAGTCATGCAGACTCACGTGGTGCTCCCTCAGCCATTTCCAAAGCTGTGATACCCAGTGACCACACGTCACTCTGAAACAAGTCATTAAGGGACCAAAAAAATGATACGATATACATGATTATTGTATACTGGTAAAACTTTATATTAGGTTAAATAAGCATTATGGTTTTCATGTATGCAGCTCTTGACAGATTGTTGAGTCAATATCCAAAATAAAGTTTATTTAAAAGCTATGTTATACTTTTAAATACAGAAACTACAAATATTAATATATAGGTAATGTTATGCATTTGAGGGTAGTGTAGCCCAATTTTCAGAAGGTAATTTATATTTAACTGAGGTGTGTGTTTTTATAGAAGTCCTGATGATTATGATGAGGTGCAGGTTTGTAACTAGAACTCAGGTAATGGGGAGCTTCATGATTTGTGGAAGTGAGAACCTGAAGTGTCCGTAAAACACTTAGAATCATGATTTAATCCTTAAAAAAGTGTACTGATTGTGACAGTCCAGTTGAAGAATAAAAGTATTTAACTCATGCACTGATGTTGTACTGTCTTCGTTTGTGTTTATTGTCTGTAGTAACTGCACAACACCGTAAGAGCTAGAACGACAGATAAATAAAAAACTGGTGAAACATCCACTTAATATCCCACATGAGGGCTATAGGGTACTGTCTGAACCGCAGAAGAATGCCAGTCAGGCTGTTCATCAGTTGAGGACCTGTAAGATGATGATTGTTCAAGCTGGTTCCCTTGTATCTGGCAGAGCCCACAATGAGCAGAGCCTTCAAGGAAGGGCCCACAATGATCCATCTAAGGTCTGTGCGAACAGCATATGGCTCGTTGTCTGTTCCAAGAATCACTTCTCTGGGGGATAAAGCTCTGGAACAATTATATCCTATTAATTGACCAACCTCACAATCTTGAGGGGAGGAATTCTGTCAGAGGAGCAAGATGCTTCCAACCACAGGCAGTCTCTTTGGTAGGGATGTGGACACGATCCACAGAAATACAATCCTTAGTGTATGCAGGAGGAAGCTCTAGAACCACTGTAGAATTAATGCCTCTAACTCTAAGACCAGAAACGCTTTCACTTTATATCAATGAATCCTTCTCAACCATAGTAGTGAGCCTAATTGTCACTGGGCATGAGTCAACCTTTGCAACTTTGCATATTATATACTGCATATTCAATGAAGACAGTGTCGCTTTGTGTGTCTAACAGAGCGTAGAGAAGTTTCTCAGAGACTGGGTCATTTTGCGAGGACAGCCACACTGACACGATCATTGAGGTGTTAGCAGATGTGCATCCAGATTCTACACTTAAAGACATTGTGACAACCTTTTTGTGTGGATTTTCTGGGCCTTGAACAGAGGAGGCCTTTACCTTTCTAATGAAGCTGTCATCGTGTAAGCAGGTAGGATGTCCTCCCTTGCAGGTGTTACAGCTATGTCTGGAGCGACAGTCTCTGTCACTGTGACGAGCTTCAAACATCTGTAACACAGCATTGTATCCTTTATTAACTGTCTTCGCTCTTCAAGAGATCTTGCAGAGAATTTAGAACAATTATGAATTTGATGTTGCCTTGACAAAACAGACATGGTTTAGTGATTTTACCAGTGAGCTTTGGATTCTCATGCTGTGTGACTGTCTTTGTATGGAAGATACTGTCTTGTTCTTACTAACCTTGAAATTATGTTTCTCCTTATTAGCTTCAGAAGCATGAAGGGCATAAAAGTAATTGATTGGTTTGCAGGCTACCTCAGCTTCAATAGACATAAAATGGGCAAAATCTTGAAAAGTTGGAAAATCTTGGGTTTTACTCAGCATTTGTGTGGCTTGGTGATTCCAGCGGCCAGCTGCTCAATCAGGAAGGTTGCTCACAAGTTTCCTATTCTCCTCACAGTCATTAAGTATTTCCAGTTCCTTCACATGAGGCATAGCGTCTCTACATAAATTCTGAAAATCAGACAAATTTCGGAGTCCTTCATAATCCTTCGGATTTCTCTCTGAATGCTCTTTGTATGATGAATGGCAGTCCATAGCGATCTTGAAGACTTTTCCACACAACCTTCCTCATTAGGCTTCAAGCTTTCTCATCATTTCTGTAAAACATGCCTCCTAGGGTTTTCAGAGCAGACCCAGCAACATACTTCTTCAAGTAGTATAACTTATCTGCGGAGGAGAGATGTCTCTTGTTGATCAGTGATTGGAACAAAGCTTTCCACTCTATGAAGTGAATGGGGTCACCCTTGAAAATGGTAGGCTCTGGCATTGGAAGTTTGTAAGACACATCAACATTGGGAGTTGGCAATGATACCACTCCATTGAGTGTTGGGTTAACTGAGTATGAATGCACAGGTTTGTGTATGGCAGCGCTTACAGGTTGTTGCAGCTCATCGTTCTGTTTAGCAGAGTGAATGGTTCCTTCCTTGTAATACACTACTAGTCTTGCTCTCGCTGCTCTTACCTGCTTTATTGCTTGTAATCTTTCAAACGCACTCTTTTGAACATCCTTCTCCAAGTTTTTTCTTTTGCTTCTTTTCTAGAAGTTGTATTTTTTCCCTTTGTTCCTTTTCTTCCGTTATTGTTGCATATAACGGAAGAAAAGTTTTTGCGTTATTGTTGCGTTATTGTTCCTTTTCCGCAAGCTCTGCTGCTGCCTCTATTCATTAAGCCATCAGGATGGAGTTCAGTGAAGATTGACTTATGGGTGTGCTTGACTTGAGGCTGATACGTGAGGCTGTAGAACCGTAAACAGAACAAGCATAATCTCGATCAAGCAATTCAGAAAGACACCCTCTTACTCTCTCGCTGTCAAAGTCTCCATCCACACCTAAGATCCTTTGTCACAGCATCGCAAGCATCAATTCTTCTTCTTGTATCGGTAAGTGGAGTAGCATAACTTCGAACCTTTATGTATGCATTCATCGCATTGTCTCTTTCATTTTCCAATGTGTCTATAAGTGATGCTAGCTGACTCTCAGGAATTTCTGTTTTCAGCTGCCCTCTTGCCTTACGAGCCTCAGCTTTCCATATTTTATATGCACGCATAAGCTTTCTCTCTGCCTTTTCTGCCTCTTCCAGATTCACTTAAATGTCCTTAATCATTTAACTCTGTGATCTGTCTCCGTCTGTGCACGCTCACTCTCTGTATTAGCGATCTGTGCATATTTGTCAAGCCGCCTTTCAGAACAAAAGTCTCTATTGGTTAAATAACTTAAAGAGTGCAAAGAAATTATTCAATTTATAATAGACACAAATAATATTAAGAAATACAGAATTGAATGATATCAGAATATTACATTAATCCTGGTAATTAGTTCAAATAACTGAGGGTTATTTACACTGATGAATGAGCAAGCATTCTGTGTTACGTAGTTTCGTACTGTTTCAATAACTGACTAGTTGTCTCCTAGTTGTTGTAGTGTTACAAATTGTTTAGTTCACTTTTCATATTTTTTAAATAATTGTCTAACCTAAAACAGTGTAGTATAACAGTATTGTCATTGAATGAATTAATTTGCTATTTATTATCAACTATTCATTTATTGATTGATTGATGAAAACATGAGAATGCTGAAAATGCTTATAGTGAATAACAAATTAATAATTAATACTATTAATAACTATTTTGTACATAACACTTAATTTTTTTAATTAAATAATGTAAAAAGACAGTTTAGAGACATGACACATAGTGAGAACATAATCAAAATCATAAAAAATACAACCAGGCCTTTAATGGTTGAAATGTGAGTTTGCCCTTTCAAAATATTTTTCTTTAAATTGACCTAATGAAAATCTCTATCAAAGAACACAGTACATTTACTGCCACTTACAGATGTGTTGTTTAGCAAACACTTGGAGCTGGTAACACAATGTTTGGTGTTTCTTACCAAGTTTAATCTTAGCATTCTCTGTTAGCAGCACATTTTGCCCTTTAATGTCTCGATGAATCACATGATGTGAGTGCAAGTGTAAGAGACCCTGAAAAACACAAAACTCAGTATCTGACTACAACAATTAGGTATTTTAACACAATGTCCTCCAAAAGTTTGGAAACGCCCTAGAAAAGTGGGGTTTTGGACAATATTGGCATGAATCCTTTTTAATTTGTGATAATTTTGCACCGATAAGGGATAACACAAACTACGAAAACATATTTTATTACATAAACATACATAGAATAAAATAAAATTTCCAATCTTAAATTCACCAGAATATCCATCAGAATTGACAATAAAGTTGACTTTGACTTTTGACTATTACAGCTCTGCATAATCTGGGCATTCGAGCTGTCAGTTTATTCAAACATTGACTTAATATATTACTCCAAGCCTCCTGAAGGATAGCCCAAAGATGATTTACACTGGTTGGACACTTCTTATGGACATCATGGTCCAGTTCCATAGTAGCTCAATTGGGTTGAGTTTGGAAGATTAGGGAGGTCATTCCATGACAGACAGAATAAATTATTATTGCTGGTCTTCAATGATAATGTCAAGTTATTTTAATGTACTTGCACCAAAAAATTATAAGATTTATGCTAATATCGTCCAAAACCACACTTTGCCAGGGGTGTTTACAAACTTTTGGAGGGCAGTTTAGCTATAGTGAATCACCAGTATAAGCAAAATACCCCATGAATAAATGATACAACTAGATAGGTACATTTTCTGAAGAAAATGTAAGTGGTGCTTGCCGTGGCAAAAATCAGAAATATTTAAACAATGTTAACACAATTTAGCATGATATTAACATGGTTTAGGATGAAATTACATGATGCTAGCATGACTTGACTTTTTCGTCCACTTTTTCGTATGCCCCAAAAACGTTCGCCCATGTTTTGTACACCTGATTACTTATAAAAGTCATAGCACACACCCCCCACAATAAGTACGTGATGAGTAGCGTGTAGAAATTTTGTCCAGAAAAATAAGAAGTCAGATGTCAGTTTATAATGATGATGCTTTGCTTTGCAAACACCACTAATAATATATTTGCAACAGTGAAAACAGTTATTCTGGTGACACTTCATTTTGATAGGCCGCTTTAGACAGTCTGCTCACCATAAGTAACTTTGCAACTACATGTCAACTAACTGTCAGGATCCTGGCTTCTGTTTAGTTTTGAGATCGCGTTTTGCCAGGATCCTGACTTTGTCTTATGTGCCAGGGCGCGGGTTTAGACTCCGACTCATTCCGCGTTGTTTTAGTTTCGATTTGAGTCGGAGTTTAAACTCGCGCTCTGGGTGTGCGTTTCGTGTGGAAGCACATGGCTGTTGAATATTCATCAGCCATGTGCTCTCCGGTCTTGCGTCATCACTCCCTCGTTTCAGTTAATGTTGTGCACCTGTTTCTTTCAATTCCATGTGTATTTAATGCCGTCGCGTTTGCTGTCTTGTGCTGGTTCGTGTTGTTTCCATGCCTCTTGCTGTTCGCTCTGTTTAAACCTTCTTCTGTAGTTTTTGCCCTGCTCGTGTGTGCTCGCTAGAGCTTCTGTGCTTGTTTTCGTCGTTTAGTGCTTGCCACAGCCCGTCGAGTCCTTGTCTCTTATTCGTTCGTACTTGTCTTAGTCGTGCTTTGTTCCTGTTAGTGTTTTCTGTTATATTTTCTAGTTAGTTTATGGTCAATGTTTAGTGTTAAATGTTTAAATCTTAGTTATTTCTGATTTGTGTTAACCTGTTCTGTTGATTATCATTCTAGTTTAATTTTATGTGTAAGTTGTTTAGTGTTCTTTTGATTATTTCTCCTGTTTTTTATTTAATAAAACTGTGTTCTAACCGCTGCCTGCATTTGGGTTATTCCTCCTCTTACAAACCTGACAAACTTTCATTAATTTGCAACTGTCAACCAACTCTCATTAGAGTATTAGTAGACTCTTAGATTAGGGTAAGAGGTAGGGTAAGGGTTAGTAGATTAAGTTGACTTACAAAGTTTCTTATATTCAGTTAAAATGTCTGTTGAGGGACCATCAAAATAAATTGCTACCATATATTATTATATTATACTAAAACTCTAATGACTAATTGTTTACAAGTAGTTGTAAAATTACTTAAAACTACTCCTATTAAAGTAAAGTGTAACAGTAATACTTTATGATTGTCTAAATGTCCATCGTCTGTGGCTAAATATCAGCTCTAACTGTCTCCTGGCAGGATCAGGGCTTAAAATTGGTACATGTCATCACAGGCATGAGGGTGCATGCACCATTTCAGCATAGTGCCACCTACCAGCTATTTTTTATTATAACATTTGAAAATTTTGGTCAAAATCATATAGGCAGTGTCTTTAGATTGCTTGGGGCATATAAAGTCAAATGATACCTAATGTTCCTGGGTCAGTCATTTTAGGAACCAGTCATTTTGAATTGGTTGTAAAATGCAATATCTTAAGAATGCAATTGCGTATCTTTACAAAACTTGATCTGAGGGTACCTACAAAGTCTGGGGCTGGCACCCCTTAGTGGTCAAATGTTATAACAAACTGTATTAATATGCTTATAACTTCTAATTTATTTGCCTTATTGTCATCTGATTTATCTTTTTAGATTCCCTGGCTCATGATGGCTATGATGCCAAATTTGTCAGTCAACTGTACTGTCTGTTGTAACGAAGTCGAGCTCCGCGAGGAGCAAGGAGCTCGAGACTCTTATTTTGATGTTTAGTGTTGTCACAGTTTGATGATGTCATTGTCGCTTTTATGTCACTTCCTGGTTTTGTTTCATTGTTTGCACCTGTGTTTAGCTGATCACTATGTGTATTTAAGTTCCTGGTTTTCATGTAGCGCTTGTGGGTTATTGTTTGTTCTTTTGTTATTCCTGGTTCTAGTTTAAAGTTATCCCATGATTATCTGGTTTTTGGATTCATGCTCTTGTTCTCTGGATTACTCTCTTTGGATTAACGTTTGTATACTTCTGCCCTGGTTTGTTTGTATGTTTTTGTCTTTTGGTTTTCACTGCTGTCTGCACTTGTCGTCGTCCTTTATTTTTAACGGTTTGTGTTTGTTTATCTTTGTGGGGTTTTTTCATTAAATATATCTTTTGTTGTAGTTCCTTGTCTTTGCCCTGTTTTCCACAAACACAACCGTTCACCCCAGCCCCTCACCGTAACATTTGTCCACCATTTTGAGATATTTTAAAAGCCTACATTTTTTTTTTTTACTTGTACATGCGATTTGCACAAAATGTGCATGCATCATCTAGGGACCAGGATACATACCAAATCTAGGGACAAACAATTTCTAAAAATCTTTTTGATAAATCAAATGGTTCTCAAATAACACATCAAGGTATTAGATGGCAAGATGCATGTGTCATTGTGACCACATGACAATTGTGTGATGGCATCACCTATTGGTCAAAAATCTAAGTAATTTCATAATGCTGTAAGTGGTTTTACCTATGTTTTTAAGACATAAGTAAAGACATAGTGGGCTTGACTCCATAATTGCTGCTTGCAGCTGTATTAAAATCTAATATGTATGCTGTAGGTCTATTATGCACATTCTCATATATTTCTGAACTTGAGTAGCTGTTTAAAGCTGTTGTAAAGCTTTGATTTGACACTCAAATAATGCCACACTGCATCTGCATGATCAACTCTCATTTAAATCAATGAAGTGTGCACCCGTAGTGCTTTAGTTTAGAATGCACTTTCACTCGTAATGCAAACACTTTTGACAAGAAAGAGCTGCAGCAGTAAAAGTGCATGTCTAATAGAAAGTGAAGACCGTTAGAGCTACTTAAAACCTGATAGCAACATTCACGTTTATAATCTGATCTCTACAGCTCATATATACATGTAGTCATACTTATTCTTCAAACATATTTGTCTTTTTTTAATATCTTTTACACATTCAATATAGCATTGTTGTCTTTCTACAATGCTAAAAGTAGACAAATTTCCCCCATCAGAGTAATTTACAGGAATAATTTTAAGCCCTATTTACAGTGCACTACAGTGTTTTGTGTTCTCTGGTACAGCTGTGTAACTTGGTCATGTAGTGAATTTGGAACATTCTGAAGCTAGGAGCACCAGTGCTACCAAGTAAAAAAGTTAATTTTGAGCCCAAAGGATACACTCTTTTTCAGACAAAGCTGTTCTTTCATTTGCAATCTACTCCAGATATTCCAGTATGAAAGGTGTCTGATCACTCACTTTGAGCACTTCCCGACAGATGTAAGCAATCCAGTCCTCTTTCATACAGTTCCCTGTCGTCTTCTTCAGCAGGTCTGTTACTGAGCCCGCCCCACAATAATCCATCACTAGCTAAAGGGTCAGACCCAGGAAACATTAACATCACATCTCTTACAACAGCACAGTAGCATATATGGAGAATATATGGACTGGTGGTCCATGTACCAAGACATGCTATAAATTGTCTGTGTAGCTTCATCAGTTATCTAATGGTAAAATTCATCAGGAACATTTATAAGCTTAGCAACATGCTCAGGTAAAACTCTAATGCAATTTTCTGAAATGATGAAGCAAAGATTTCTCTCTGTGTATTTGTAATGTTTTAGGGCCAATATAAATTCATGCTCCATTTCTGTTACACAGTTTACAGGTTAACGGCTCACCATTTTTTAGGTCATCTTATCTTAATTTAACTAAACTTAGATTGCTTAAGATTCCACATGATTAGAAAACTGATTTACAAACCAATTGTATTGTCTGTTTGTCCCAGGACAGTGCAGTATGTGTGCAAGAGGGCAGACATATAGTTGAGTCTTTAAAGAAAGCCAGGTTGATGTTTATTTAAGGTCTGTCGTTACTTACTCAAAGCTTATCATCCTGACCTCCAGGACTCTTCTTGACAAAAGCACCGTAATATCTGGCTATATTCCTGTGATGAGAGTGACTTTTCAACATGTTTATCTCCAGTTTGATTTTATCTTCCTATGAAAGACAAAACACACTTGAAAAAAATAATTTTATATAAAGTTTCTTATAAGCATCTTTCACTAAAGGAGGACACTATTGAACAGCATTAAGCTTAAGGAAAACATAAATTAGCATTTTCAATTTATTATACTTGCATAATAGGATATATCTTTGAGTGGAATACAGAATATTTAACGAGATCATCAGTTTGTTGTGGGGCATGATTTAATCCATCAAAGACTGGCTGGATAAAGTAAAGAGAGTAGACAGACAAAAAGAAAAATAGTTTCACAGAAGCAAATGTTACATTTTGATAAAAGATAAACATAAGACCAGAAACATATAGACCAATAAACCAGGATCATAGACCAATTTGTTGTCTCTCTGTGTTATTTTAATCTTAATTATCTTACTTTAGGAACAACTGAATATATTAAATGTCAGTTTTGAATTAAATAAGTCATCATCAGGCATGTAGAGTATAAAATAGTTTGAAAACTTGAGACTCCATCTGTGAAGAGCATTTCTGGGAAGTTATTGAGACTCTCGGAGCACAATCCTAAGAGAACAGACATGGAGGAGGAACTCTTTCAAGGGTTCAAATGGAAACTGTGGGCTGGGGAGTTGTCTTTTTTCCCTCAAACCTTTAGTTAATTCATTTGCAGCTTAACAAAAATGTACTTTATTTTTACAAAAACTCCCACAACAGGGTAAAACAAAAACCAAACAAGAGAAGAAATATAAGCTGTTGAGCTCAAGAAACAAGCTCAAGACACTGGAAGACCTGGTGCCGGAACAGACACTGGAGGGGAGGCAGACTTTATCTTCTTCCTCCTAGGATGAGTGACCACCATCTTAATAGCCCCAGGGGGATCTGCAGCATACTCCGGGGATGCTTCTTCAGGCTCAGCCAGCTCAGGAACGGACACCACAGACACAGCGGACTCAATGGAGTCTTGGGAGGTCCTTCTTCTTTTCGTTTTGAGATCCAGAGAGCTGTTAATCTGGATTGGACTCTCAGGGGACTGGACAGACTAGGAAGGATTCTCAAGGGTTGTTATGCCAAGGACTTGACCCTCCGAAACTGGACACAGGCGGGCCTGTGAGGAGATGGAGAGATGACTTGTGGGAGTCTTAGCGGAGACTTGTGGGAGTCTCCTGCTTCTTTTAACAATGGAGCAACTCCCTCACCAGCCAACCATCCCCACTCCTGCAAGGGTGGAGGATTGTTGAGGCCCGTCATGAGGTAAGCACCTACTAGGACCTCAGAAATTTCCCCCTTCATCCTGTTCAGTTCCAGAACATACTGGATAAAAACCCATTTCCCCTGAGGAGAAAAAATGACCTCTGCCAGCACGCATGTCTGCTGTGGTGGCCTGCCAAGATAACGAATAATGGTATGGTAAGAAGAAAGCTGTCTGCTGGGTTCAGTTTTGGCTGGTGTATTCTGTCATGAAACAAGACATGATGCAAGAAACTAGACAAGCAACAACAAACAAACATCAAACAATACACCAGCATAGGACAGCAGACACAAGGGCATTAAATAAGAGAAGCAAATAAGACAGGTAATGAGGTCAGGCAGGTGAGGGGCACGAACTGAGGACTGAATAATTAACAAGGAAACATGGCACAAAGTAAACAAACAATGGCCATGTGCTTCCACAGATCACAAAAGACGTTAGGGTCTTGCTTGAGAGCCCTATCACCTTCGCGTAGTAAAAAATCATGCCAATGAGCATCGGCCCGAGAGGAGAGAGCCAATGAGCATTTGGGCAAAGCGCAGTGCGTTGGCTCACACCGGAAGCAGGGTGTATAAAAGCCGTCCGGCACTCGCTTTCATTCAGGTTCTTGCTGAGGAGCCGAGATGTGTCCCGGCCATTTAGCGGTGAGTTAGGCTCGCGGCAGGGGGATGTAACGTCTCCGTTCCCTCCTTCAGGTTACATACGTAACCAAGACGTTACCTTTCAGTCAGTCACGTTCGACGTTACGTCAACTGACTGACGTATGAGGTCCCTGTGGAAGACACCGCGAACTGACCCACATTACGGGCTAGGAATGTCCTTACAGGCAAGCGAAGCGTGCCTCGTAAAACAGTTCCCCTGCCTCCATAACCTTTCAGTGCTCCGTGCAGGCAGCAGTTCGCACCCCAAGTGGGAGCGGAGCCAGATCACGAAGGGGTCGTGGTGGTTGTTCCTATCCCCACCCCAGGAGAAGGCACCTCGGTGCACGGGTCTCCTTTCTCTCACGGGATAGCCACGAGAAACACTGGGAAAACGCCCATTCCAGGGGAAAGGCATTGCGGAGACCACACACCACCGGAGGGGTTTAATGTGTGGAAAAAAAGGGTATAGGCTGCGTAGCAGGACTACCCGAGATACATCTCTGTGCAGGTCCTACCTATTGGGACGGCTCACTGCCCTCAGAGACCGGCAGCCGAGAGGCGCCAAGGGGAGACACAAGTGCTGGGCCTAGCGTAAGGCTCCTCCGCTGAGCCTGTTCGCCGATAGGGTGCCTGGAGGAATCACAACGCAGGGTTCACCACCGGGGAAACCACATGCGAAGATACAAACTGCCTTAGTCCCCCTGACCCAGGGGGGAGGCAAATGCAAGCGAAGACACCGAGCCAGGGGCAGCGCTTGCAGGCTTACCACCTGATCCCTAAAGGGCACATAGCTGGCAGGCCCGAACTCTAGGCACGAATCACTGACTGACAATGCCTGCAGGTCCCCCACCCTCCTGATAGAGGTGAGCGCGGTCAAAAGCGCTGTCTTGAGAGACTCAAGCGGCTCGAAGGGAGCTCCCCGTAGCCCAGAAAGGACTATGGAAAGGTCCCAGGAGGGGAAGAGGGGCGTCCTCAGAGGGTACACCCTCCGGGCGCCGCGCAGGAACCTCCACATACACCTTCAGGGTGGAAGAGGACAGCCTCCGTTCCAACCCATCTTGCAGAAAGGAGAGCACAGAGCTGATCGGGGTAGATGTAGGGGTCTTCTCCACGGGAAGAACCCAGTCAGTGAAGAGGCTCCATTTCAAAGCGCAAGCACGCCGGGTAGAAGGAGCTCTCGCCTCAGTGAGAGTCTCCACCACATTGGGGGGGAGATCACTCAGGAGGGCTGCGTCCCATCCACGACCCACACATGTAGGTTCCAGAGGTCGAAAGAAGGTCCTTCCTCAGGGAAATCTTCCAGGGAGTGGCTGTCGCAAGGAGCGCCAGGTCCGAGAACCAGGTCCGGGTGGGCCAGAAAGGCGCAACCAGCAAGACCTGTTCCTTGTCCTCCCTGACCTTGCACAGGGTCTGTGCAAGAAGGCTCACTGGGGAAACGCATACTTGCGTAGGCCCTGGGGCCAGCTGTGTGCCAGCATGTCTATCCCGAGAGGAGCCTCGGATCAGGAATAAAACAGCGGGCAGTGGGAGGACTCGTGGGAAGCGAACAGGTCCACCTGGGCTTCCCCGAATCGACTCCAGATCAGCTGGACCACCTGGGGATGGAGCCGCCATTCCCCTGGGCCCGACAGCTGCCGTGAGAGCGCATCAGCTGCACGGTTGAGTCTGCCGGGGATATGGGTGGCACGGAGCGACCTGAGTCGCTGTTGACTCCATAGGAGGAGGCGGCGGGCGAGTTGAAACATGCGACGTGAGCATATCCCGCCTTGGCAGTTGATGTACGCAACCGCCGCTGTGTTGGCCGTCCGGACTAGCACGTGCTTGCCCCTCAGCAGTGGTAGAAACCAGTGCAGGGCCAGAAGCACTGCCATCAACTTTAGGCAATTGATATGCCACAGGAGCCGAGGTCCCGTCCAGGAGCCCGAAACTGCCTGTCTTAGAGGCGTCCGTCGTAACCACGACGTGCCTGGACACTTGTCCTAGGGGCACCCCGGCCCGTAGGAAGACAAGGTCTGACCAAGGGCTGAGAGTTCGGCGGCCCG
>JAZGTJ010010881.1:0-17566 GCA_036877575.1 Botia almorhae
GGCCAGCTTTATACACCCCGCTTTCGGTGTGAGCTGACACACTGCGCTTTGCCCAAATGCTCATTGGCTCTCTCCTCTCGGGCCGATGCTCATTGGCGCGTTTTTTCTTACGCGAAGGTGATAGGGCTCTCAAGCAAGACCCCCATACGTCAGTCAGTTGACGTAACGTCTCCGTTCCCTCCTTCAGGGAACGGGGGTTACATATGTAACCAAGACGTTTTCTGTACCCGGATTTCTTTTGTCCCTTTTAAATGTTTCTACAAACCACAGTTACTGGTTTCTCTGCAGTGAATGTAAAGGTAAAAACAGCAGTGTGTCTGTTCATATGTGCACTTGAGGATTTGTTCTCTTGTTGGTTCTTTGTCGCCTGTGGGCACTCAGAAACCCTGAGCCTTATGGGAAACTTATGGGAAGCAGGTCAGAAAGGGACAATCAGCCTGAAGCTGCATAGACAGAGAGAGAGAGTGTGTGTCTGTGTGTGTGAGAGAGAGACAGAGGAGAAACACATGGGTAGGTCTAAGAGACCTTGTATAGCTAAGTTGTATCTAATATTTGTGAGCTGATGTATCATTATTTATTTTGTGTCTGGTTTTTAATATTTAATGGTATATATGTTTAAATATTTACACATAATAAATTTACACATAAATATTTCAATACATTTTGGTGTATGTTTAACCAGTGGTCAGTTTTTTACCAGTCATCGGGCTCTTTAAAAGTGTAAATTCAATTGATTGGCTTGTACTGTATTTACGGCTCAGGTGATTGGCTGGTACTGTATTTACGGCTCAGGTGATTGACTGGTACTGTATTTAAGGCTCAGGTAATTGGCTGGTACTGTGTTTACGGCTTAGATGTTTGGTTGGTACTGTGTTTATGACTCAGGTGATTGGCTCAAACAGAGTTACCATAAGCACTCAGCATAAAGATCACACACATAATAACCTGAGCTTCTGCTGTTGAGATATATAGGAAGACTAACAGCTCACTTCCTGTATTATGATGTTATTGGTCCAACAAGTGCAAAGGATTTTCTAGTTTTAGGTGAATTTACATTTGCATTTAATCATTCAGCAGATGTTTTTATTCAAAGTGACTTATAAATAGAGAGAGAGAGAGAGAGAGAGAGAGAGCGTTTAACATTTTGCTCAAAGAACTAACAAGCCTAGACTACAAAGCTACATTCACAAGCGGGAATCGCGTTCTGATGCTAGAGACAGATGAACAGTAGACGGTTTTTAAAATTGAACAGAGCATTAGGGATTAGTCAGGTGTGTGTGAAACAGGTGTGTTTTCAGTTGTTTCTTGAAAGTTGTGATGGTCTCAGCAGATCGGGTGAAGTTTGGGAGCTTGTTTCACCAGGAAGGAACAGAATAGGTGAATGTATTAGAGAGCGATCTGGTACATGTGGGGTAACAATCAGATGTCGCAGATCATAGTAGGAGGGAGAGGGCATATATCTGCAAACCCTCTATTTTTACCAATTTGTGGTACATTTGAATATTGTGTTCTGAATATACATTCATTAGTCAATGTACATCACACCCAAATGCATTGGCTCACATCTATGTGTTCATATATTTAATTCATGAAATTCAGAAGTGACATGCAACTTAACATTAACATCAAAGCTTTATTTACCTGGTTGAGATTATTCAAATAATCAAATGTGGTATTTAATATTATTCACTCAATTAATTCTCACAAGTTTCTCATGACCATTCATACTGTACTCGCTCAACCTAAAAGTACAAGATAACCCCACCCCTCCCCTTAAAATGCTGTTTTTTATGGCTGTATATTCTATATTTAGATCATTTGGTGACCAGAGTTACTCAGCATCTTATGGCTTTTTGCCCTGGTATAACTGTAGTCATTGTTCTCCTGTCTGCTAGGAATGAGAGGTGTGTTTTTTTAAGCAAGTGTTGTGTATTTGTAGTGTAATGTTGGGTCATTGCGTGAGTTGCCCACAAAGCTGACTAACAGGAAAAGACAGAGACACTGTGTTTGTTTAGGGGGTTTTGGGATAGGCAGGTTGACCATGTTCTCATCCCACCTACGCCAGGTTATAACACACACACCCATGCCCACCAACACACGCACAAAATGTAAAATACATCATAAAATTATTTTGCTGTTCATGCTGTTTGGGTCTAAGGGATCATTTTAAAAGTTCAACAGATACACTTAACATCGGGTTAGTGTCAGGTCAGTACTTTATTTTCTATCTTTTTCCCATACTAAATCTATACAAACTTTCTACTTGATGGAGGGCTTCAAATGTCCTCCATGAAAAACAATTTGCTACATTACACTAAGCAATGGCCACTTTTAAGAGAATGTGTTGAAGAATAAACAAATCCAAGGTCCACAAAATTGTGTTCTGTTATGGCAAGGTTACTTCCTCAAGGGAAGAAAATTCAATCAAGTGTTTGGTCATCATCTGGGAGAGGCATCATCCAGCACCAAAATCCCCACAGCTGTCAGAAGATGTCTTATAAGGGCATGTTGTTATATAAGTCATGTAGGCCATGATGGGGGATTATGAACAAGCAGAAGATATTAAAGTACAAAATGCTACCACTGACACCCAGTGATAGATAGACCTGTGGAGGAATGTTTGCAACACAGTAGTGGCCAAACGTGATATCCTTCCTAGAACAATTGACATCTTTATTCACGCATATTATTCAAGATGTGTTATGTATTTGATATGCATGTTGTGTGGTTGTGCTTATAGTGTAAACTGAAGCATAACTTTGAGAATAATCTAAAGAGGCTTTCTGTTTCTCTGTGCATAGTTTGCATATTAGAATAAAACCTATATTCCCTAATACACTATACCTTTTGACTGCTTCTGTATATGAAAGAAAGTTGAGTAAGAATTCTGTAGTGACTCATCACCACATGTAATGGCTAATCACCACATTAGCCCGCCTCCCTTACTGGCAAATGGCAAATTTGCTTGTATCGCATTATATATATTTATTATACAGCTGTCTGGAGACTTTGATTTTGATTCGTCATTTGTATTGACTATGCTAGTATGAAGGCAGCAATGACTGCTAAACTGTATAACTGACTCTTGTCACAGACTACTGGTTTTACACAGCTGTGGTGGTTTATGTCTGTATCAATCAGTACAAAGAAATATTTAATGTTAATGTCATTTGCTTAATGATAAGTAGTCATATAGTTAGCTGTCAGTCTGGTAGCCATTACTGTAAACTATACCCCTTACAGGGTAATACAAGACATATTTATACAATATTTACTAACATTAAAGTTTTATGACTGATAACAGATATGATAATTGATTATAAATCTATAAATGTATATGTAAATCTGTATGGTTGTTCAGACTGATACTGGCTAAAACTGTCAGAATTAAACACCAAATGCATCCCTAAATTATGACATTTATGTATAATTATCATAAGTTAATCACATAATGATGTTATTAATAGTACATGGTGTTCCTGTTGTGGCTGATCATTGGCATTTGATGGACACTAGGTTGGTAGATAAATGAGAAACCAGGCTTGGCAGAAGATAGCAGCACCTGTAAGCAACTCATTTCTGTTTCAAAAGCCTGCGGCCGTATGCTGGGTAATTGAGATGTGTGCATGAATGAGGGTTCAGTCTCTTTTGAAGCTGCATGTCTCTGTGTCTTTAAAGTGGGACAGCTGTTCTTTAATCTGACACAAACACACATCCGATTACAGTCTCAGACTTTAAGCCACTGTAGACACAGCATGTCCACGCTGCACAGACTGTATGTGTCATAATAACCACTCCAGTATTTCTGTCTTGTAAGACAGGTGTTTATATTGTATTGATTTATATTGCTGAGATCCAGCATAATTCTACAGGTGTTTGTAGTGAAATGATTTTTGTTTTTTGAGAAGGGGGAAGTAGAGATTAAATTTACCATGAAATCTAAAAATACTATTATTTATACCATTATTTTTTCAAATTCATGTGCACTTGTAATTTTTAATCAAAAAGATGAACCTTCCCCATAAAACGACATCTCTTCTTTTGATAACATGTCTCAGTGTGGGAGCGGGACTATATTGACTGTCCAATGGCCAGGCAGTTTCAACTCCACCAACTGCCAATAATCCAATCAAAGCCTGTTGTAACTTCTGTTTCCCCATTGAAGGGGTCAGAGAATCCAAATGATCCATGCAGGACACAAACACTTAACACCACTTATGTAATTTAAGATTATTCTTAATGATAACTGTGATTTCCTTGCACTGCTCTCCACATTGTTGTAACAGTATGAGTGTGTGCGAAGATAGGGGAACACGGACGAAGAAATGGAGCGAGGAATAATAAACAGAAAGGTAATTAAGTCTATTACAGCATACAATCCAAATAAATCCACAAATCCAAAACAAAGGCATCAAACGTACAGAAGCGTTATTTATTAACAGGAATCCAAACTATTCACAACAATCCAATGCAATAACCCAAACTAATTGTAAAATAATAAACGACAAACAAGACAAGAAAAGGGAGAACTTAAATAGTAGTCCAAATGAGGGGAACACAGGTGATTGTAATTACTATTAAAACAGGAAATAAACCAAATAAGGAAAAACCGGAACAAAACAGAAAAATACAAAATAAGAGTCCCGGTACTGTTACAATTGTAAACTTAAAGATGTCTGTGTGTTTAAAGGTGTTTTGTTATTGTAAATTAATTCTTCACCCAACATTACAATGTATGGGTGATGCATAATGTACTGTACAGTGTGATGTATTACAGAACAGCACTGGACCTGTATGATGTTTCTAGATGTTGCTTTGCCTATGTTGAGAGTAATTGGCTAGAAACATACAACATACAAGTACACAAATCCAAATAAAAATGTTTGCCATTGTTGTATATACTTAAAGAGGAACTGTGTTTTTTTTGGGATGAAAACACTTTAAAATAGTTTCTCTTATTCTAGCTATGCAGAGACAACTAGAAATAAGACATCTGTAAGTTGACCTCCTGAAAGTTACGAATAGCTGTAAAGCATCTGTATATTTGTTTGAGACCCATCTGACATAGCAATGCTGACTAAACCAATGGCATTGAGTTTTTGAGACACTCTGACACTCTGTTTGTGTTTGTCTGATTAATGCCAGACATAAAAAGATGTTTGAAACCCACCATTGTTTTGGCAAATCAATTTTTGTCATCAGTTGTGCAGAAATGATTTTTTTGATGTTAATGTACATTTGTGCTTTTCTGTGGCAGTAACAGCACTTATAGGGGTTATAGAGAAATATCTGCATTTATCATTCGTGTAAATTGTGGTTTATGTTAATGATGTAACCATGAAAAGAAAAATAAAGTCAATCTCACATTTCCCCATAATTGTAAATGACAGAGCATAGGCATTCAGGGATGCAGTCCTTTCACACAAACAAGATTGGACAGTAAGTGCTCCCGCACCACCTCCTCCGCACCACCAGAGGGAACCCTCGCCAGAGTACTAACTAGTTCTATTTGGACTCCATCTCCCAATATGCTTCACACCTAGAACTGATTACATCCACCATCACGTTTTGCCTGTTTGCTGCCTGTCCCGATCTTGGACTGTTTATCGTTTTCGTTTTGCCTTGTCTCTGCCATACCTGTTTGTTGGTTACCGACCCTGCCTGTCTGTTGTTCCTAATAAATGCTGCAAATGGATCCCTCACCCATCATTACACCCTTGCTGGTGGAATGATCTTCCAAACTCTGTTGGGTGTCGAGATCCCAAATGTGTTTTAAAACACTGCTCTGAAGCATGATTCAAAACACCAAAGTCACACACTAAATCATGACATAGTCGCACATGTTTCAACCCAACTCCCACAAAGTGTAAAAGTGAAGTTAATGCATCTTCACCTTGTGTGTTTCTGTGAGAGGATTTTTTATTTTTTAGTGGCAAGAGGAATTATGTGAAAGAGGGTAAATCCCTGTGTTATCCTCACTTCCCATTCTCAAGAGGTCTTTAGCCTACTTGTTAGAGTCCCCGACTTTCATGTGGGACTGATCATCAGTTTGAGCCCTGCTTGGACAGATATTAAAAACTCAACACATCAAGATGTTGTGTTAGCTCAGACTCAACCCCAAGAAGAGCATGCTTTCTTCAGTTCAGAGAACTACTTCGATTCTGAGTTCCAGAAATTCTTCTACTAGGAGAATGTATGCCCTGAAGTGGCAGCTTTTTGTGTCATGGTGTGAGCGAGACCAAGTTGACCCAGTTTACTGCCCTATCGGTTCAGTGCTGGTGTTTTGTTTAGGAGCACCTTCATGCGGGTTTAGCTCCTGCTACCCTCAAGGTTTATGTGTCCGTTGTTTCTGCTAGCCATGAACCTGTTGATCATCTTTTGGGATACATCCTTTCTTGTCTTGGTTTCTGCGTGGTGCAAGATGGCTCAGGCTTTTCTGTCACACGCAGGTCCCCTCTTGGAACTTTTCGGTACTCTTAAGGGACTTATCAGGGGCTCCATCTGAGCCCCTAAAGTCAGCCTTAGATAGGTGGATCTAGAACTCTCAAGGTGGCTCTGTTTTTTAGCTTTGATATCACTCAAGAGGTAGGGGATCTACAAGCCCTCTCTGTAGACACTTGTTACGTAGATGCTGTAGACGCTTTGTTAAAACCATTTTGCACCCTAGACCCTAGATTTCACACATGTTTAGACCCAGAGCCTGAAGCACCATCTCTGTAGTGTCAAGCCATGACAGCGCTCTGTTTTCTGTCTCAGGGAAGCGGGTTACATACATAACCTGAGATGATTTCACTATCTGTCATGAAATCAATCCATCAGCTGACTTTTTAGAGATCTGACCTAAAGATTGTTTTGTAAACAGTCAGTGTCTTATATATTACACTAGTACATTAATAAGTGGTCTTAGTGGTCAGTAAGAGTCTTTTACTTTGTTTCTGTGTTCATAGTAAATAAAATAAAAGCACTGAATTATTGAGAAACATCCGGATACCTTTAGCATGCCATAAATAAGAAAAATTTACATATGTCAAGCTATATTTTTTATGTGTGTGTTTGTGAGTATGTGTGCATGTGTGCAGTCAGTAGGCATTAGACAATGAGGACTGGAGTACTCAAATTGCCTAGCAACCACTCCAAGAAGAAGGGGGGGTCAGCTGCCCATTTTGCCATACACACACACG
The DNA here is from genome assembly GCA_036877575.1 of Botia almorhae. Taxonomy (NCBI): domain Eukaryota; kingdom Metazoa; phylum Chordata; class Actinopteri; order Cypriniformes; family Botiidae; genus Botia; species Botia almorhae. The sequence goes on from JAZGTJ010010881.1 coordinate 7,182, forward strand.
CTTACTACATCAGCTCTCTTCCTAACACACACCCAGACAAATCAAGGCTGTTATCCACGCACTCATTGGCTCGGCACACACACACGCTAAAGAATACTTGAGCTGTTGAACGGTGCTCTCTGTATTAGACACTAAAAGCTGAAGAGAGAAACAGCTAGAGTAGCCCTGACTGCTTCAGTGTTCTTGACTTATGGGGTGCTCACTTTTGTAGGTAAGTTTGAGTGTTTACGCTGTCTGTCTCTCTGTCTTTCTTTTTGTTTCTCCTCTTGATGCTGTTCCTCATTTTGACCCTGTCACTGTTTGGAAGTGTGCTTTATTCTTCCTTTGTTTATACCCACAGTGGTATTTGTATTCAGGGTGCAATACACACAACTTTTTGTACTTGCAGGTTAATGCTGTGGGATAGTGACTTTTGCTTGTGTGTGTGTTACCGATGTTTCTCTTATCTTAAGTCTCCAGTGGTATTAGCTTTTGATGAGGGGAGAAACTGGGAAAGAGAGAATACAGTAGTCTGCGCTGAGGTTGATTTTTAGGGAAAAAAGAGAAGTTGTCTTTTCACTAACATAATTTAATTCAGTTTGCTTAAATTGGCACATATAAACAAAAGAAAAAGTGTCTGGCAAGCACCTGTTTCGGTTTTAATTTCTGTCCAATTATTTTGAATTCTGTTCTTTTATATACTGCAAATTTGCAATAAGCAATAGGTCAAACACAGTTTTAATTGCAGTTTTAATTAACACTGCAGATTTAGGGCAGTATTTCTTAAATAATATGTAATAAAGGTTTGCAGGTGGCAAATTGCGTATTGTTGTCAAAGCTTTGCTGCTACCAGCCAGCTCATTTCAAACATTTGTGGCAAACAAACATGTCACAAACTAAACAATGTTTGCAATAATAATTTAAATTAAAGACTTATAATGGATGTGACTGATACTTCAATACCACACAAAGCTTAGAATAAACAAAATGAATTTCTTTTATGTGATGTTTAAAAGTATTCTTAAAGCCGATAATAATGTTTAAGAATACTGTTTTGCAATGCTAGTGGCAGAGAAATGTCACTTAACATTATTAACAGATATAAAAATGTTTAATATCCATATTTTGATATTTTGTAGAGGCTTTGGGAGGTTTGTGCTGAATGGTTTTTGTGAACTGGTGTTATTTCAGTTCATTATTTCAGGCAGATTTTTGCAGTTCTCATATAATGACACACATTATCTGTTTAATCTGTTTTATTAATCTGTTTTTTAACAGAAAATCACAGGACCATATTATTGTTTTACAGTCAGTACACTTTTTAATTCACACTTGTGCTTGCAATCTCTGTCCTGCTGGGGGAAGTGTAACCAAGATTTAGTGGTTTAACACATTGAACCAGGTTGTGTTGCAGTATTTATATGTTTTCTGTGGTTTATGTAGTTTCTGCTGATGATCACCACAGAGTGCAGCTCCATCTCTGTCTCGCTGTAAGGAATGTTTTTAAGGTGTGGGCAGCGTTAAATTTACTCCACACATATTACTTTAAATGTTGCTCAAACAAACAGTTATATCTTGAGCTGATCTGACACAGAGTCTTTCCCACCTCTCAGCTATGTCATTATTCTGGCTCCAAACTGGACATGGTTAGGTTAGAGTAATGACTTCTTTTTATGGTTTCTGTTTTATCTTTCCTACACTCTCAGCTACTGAACTCCTGTAAAGTGATAAGCTGTCTCTCTTTGTGGTGTCTGGTTCATCTTCTGATAATTGAACACTGGCCAACTGGACCATCCAAATACATACTATACATTTACACCCTGAATAATAATCACTTCATTGGAGGTTTTACCCAGAACATTTTTTTCTGGGTTTTACCCAGAACAAGTTTTTAATGATTCACTAGTTACTGGTTTCTATCAGAGTGAGTGTGAATGTTTTGTCACACAAGCATTGAATACAGTTTTCTTCAGTGTTTCATAAACAATTAACTTAAGTTTTGGAGAAACAGGGAATTTAGGGTCTGGGTTCTGTTGCAAGGTATGTCATTGCTAGCTACCCCCACAAATAATACTAAGCCACAGTGTTTTAGACACGGTACCATACTACAATTTTGGAAGTACCAAAATACCATGGAAGTACCATGGTACTTCACCTTTAGTACCATACGATACCTTAAAGTACCATGGTTTTACTAATAACTAATACCTCTTATTGTCTAATACCGTTATTGCATCATAGTATTATCACAGTTCGTGTTAGTAAATGCACTTCTTTTTTTCAGCAGGCAGCCAATCACAGATAGTGTAAAATGTGTTAATGGTCAGACATCACTAATGCCCTGCTGATGCTGAAAACATTCTAAAAACATTCTATTATCCTGCAGTCTCAAAAGTCAGTCTAATTTTTGCTGTGCAGTAAGCGGGCTATGGTTGTCATGGTGATGGGACACTGTTATTGGTTCTGGATATTATGTTAAATGTGGTTTGGCTGTATCAGACAGGTGGTCTTTGGTCTTTCATAAGCTTTAAGACCTTTGATTCACACAAACCAGCTTCACAATAGCTTATTCTTATTAATATATTATTATTTCAGTGGGGAACACTTTCATTTCCTGTTGATATGTTCACTTTCGGCTTTAATGCAGATAAGTAATCTGCTTTACTTGTGTGAAAGCATAAAGCACTGATGAAAAAATTCCAAGCACTGATGAAAAAAGATTTTATTATCAAAACTCTGGCCAGTCTTAACTGTATTATTTATACTGGAATACATGAGTTCGTTGAGACCTTTCTAAGAAAGATGGGGCACATTGAACAGTCTCAGAGAAGAGAAATATCCTTAAAACAAATTATGCAAGAAGAACTTTACCGTAGAGATCTTCTGCACTGAAGATCCATTAATGAGAAGTCACACATAAGATCTCTTTAAAGCCTGAGGTGTGTCATTTCTGCACCACAAATATTGCCAAACTGGTTAAGATAATGATTTTTTAACAGGTCTTCCTTGTCTTCCATTGGTCAACAAAGAGATGCTTAAACAAGCAGAGCAATTTTAGTGCCCTAGTATTTACACACAATTCAGCTTTATGACAGAGATATATTGTTACAGTGTTTGTGGGTGTAATCCAAGAAAACTTGAGGTAATTGTAAAATACACTTTTAATAGCTCAGGGCTCAGGAGAACATAAAACATCATAGCTAAAAACAAATATAAACAACTACTTCTGTAACTAAACAAGAAACAGGTGAAAACAATCAGGAAGTAGGGCTAATGAGAAACTAATTAACAAGATAATGAATTAATTTCTAAATTAATATGAGAAAACAAAAGAAACCAAATATACTGGAAAAAACTTAAACGTGACATTTTAATAATGTCTGTCTTTCTTTGAACTGTTTCAGTAAATAGTTAATAACAAAAATCCGATTTTGTGATTTGTTTATGAAATTACTTAAAAAGTGGCAATTTGCAAAATAACAACATAAAAATTGTAAATAGTTACTTTTGTGTTAATTAAAAAAAAGGAAAATGTGTTTTATTTTTGCGTTTGACACATTTCAGTTGCCATTATGTCTGTTTGATTGAAATTACAGTTCCTCTTATTCCTTGTTACGGAGGCCGGCGGTCCTCCTCCTTCTGGCTGCCAGAGGGAGTCCTCGCCAGAATACTAATCTATGTTCAGAACTACAATTCCCATTGGCCCCCGTAGCTAGGTCTGATGACTTCCTGTTTGGCACCTGTTCTTAATCAACCACCCTATAAAGCCCAGGATCACTCACCACTCTGTGCAATGTCTTGTATTGCCATGTGCTACATTTCAGAGCGTTTTTTCAGACTTTAGAAACGTTGGAGGAACGCATCCATGTCCGCTCCGTTTTTCAACAAGAAGGTTTTAGCATTCACCGAATGGCCACTCCCCAAGACCCTTTAGGAACTACAGCAATTTTTAGGATTCGCAAACTTTTACCATAGATTTATTCGAAACTTCAGTTTTGTGGCCTCGTCTCTGACTTCCCTTACTAAACGACAGTGTAGTAAGCTAGTGTGGAATGACGCGGCTTTTAGGGCATTCTCAGAACGAAAGAATCGTTTCACCACTGTGCCTACCGAGTTACCTTTCATAGTGGAGGTTGATGCTTCAAATATAGGTGTAGGGGCCATTCTATCTCAGCGTCATGGTATGCCCCCCAAAATGTACCCCTGCGCCTATTTTTTGTGCAAACTCTCTCCCGCGGAACAAAATTATGACATGGGAAACCGAGAGCTGTTAAACTCGCCTTAGAAGAGTGGCGACACTGGCTCAAGAGGGATGCACACCCTTTTACTGTGATCACAGATCATAAGAATTAAGAATGCCAAATGCCTTACCCCCACCAAGCTAGATGGTCCCTGTTTTTCACTAGATTTGATTTCACTGTCACTCATCGGCCAGGTTCCAAAAACACCTCTCGTCAGGTTGAAGTAACCCCTAGGTCAGGATCTCTTCTAGAAAAGTTAAAGTCTTAGTTGCCCCAGTACAGTGGGATTTACATACCGAGATTGTAAACGCTAATGAGTCTCGTCCAAGACCCTCAGATTGCCCCGAGAATTACACGTTTGTAATCACTCTGATTCATGTAAGCCCTAGCTCAGGACATTCCGGTATCGCGGCCATCATCCATCTCCTGAGAAATCGTTACTGGTGGCCCAATCTCCTGAGCAATGTAATCACCTTTGTGCAGAACTGTGCAGTTTGTCAAGTCTCAAAGACGCCCCATCAGTTACCTGCTGGTCTCTTTCAACCATTACCCACTCCACATAGACCCTGGTCCCACATTGCTATAGACTTTATTACGGACCTACCCAACGCGCAGGGCAACACCACAATACTTACCATAGTGGATAGTTTTTCTAAAGCCTGGCGTTTGGTGGCTCTGCCTAAACTACCTACCACCTTTCAGACAGAAGAGATCGTCTGTAACTTTGTTCTTAGATTTTTTTGGCCTGCCTGATGACATCGTGTCGGACCGGGGTCCACAGTTTACCTCTCATGTGTGGGCCTCTTTTTTTCAAGAGCCTTGGTGTTAATGTCAGCTTGACGTCTGGTTACCATCCTCAAGCCAATGATCAAACTAAACGCCTGAACCAAAAGATCATCAGATTCCTCCGTTTGTATTGCAACCAGCGCCAGGCTGACTGGAGCAGGTACCTGATGTGGGCCGAGTATGCCCAGAATTCCCAAGCCAACATGTATGACTCCCTTCAAGTGTGTCCTGGGCTGTCAACCTCCACTGTTCCCCTGGTCAGGGGAACCCACTGATCTCCCAGCGGTTACGGACTGGCTTCAATGCAGCGAAGAGGTCTTGGAGAGGGCTCACACTCACCTAATCCATGCTATCAGGTCGTCAAACTCTACAAGCCAACCAACGTCGATGACCTGGCCACTGCTTTGCACCAGGCCAGTGGGTGTGGCTCTCAACCAATGATCTACACCTCCGCCTACTGTGCAGGAGTCTCAGCCCTAGGTACATGGTTCCTTTCCAAATATTACGTTATGATTACTACTTTCCATGTGTCCCTGCTTAAACCCGCTGGCACGCCGGCTAGAGGAATTTCAGAACGCACCCCTAGTGCCCCTCATCCCAGAGGAAGACCCCCACATTGCTTTCCTCCTCGCGTCAGGAGCAGGGGGGGGCTCTGTTACAGAGGAGGCCACCGCTCCTCCTCCTTGTGGCCACCAGAGAGAGCCCTCGCCAGAATACTAATCTATGTTCAGAACTACAATTCCCATTGGCCCCCGTAGCTAGGTCTGATGACTTCCTGTTTGGCACCTGTTCTTAATCAACCACCCTATAAAGCCCAGGATCACTCACCACTCTGTGCAATGTCTTGTATTGCCACGTGCTACATTTCAGAGCGTTTTTCCAAACTGCTTTCCTGTTGCCATTTGTTGCCATACAGCTTTCCTGTAGCTCAGTGGTTAGAGCATGGCGTTAACAATGTCAAGGTCATGGGTTCGGTCCCAGGGATTGCACATACTCAGAAACGATGTATAGTATAATGCAATGTAAGTCGCTTTGGATAAAAGCGTCTGCCAAATGCTTAAATGTAAAATGTAAATGCCATTTGGACTGTTTATCGTTTTTGACCTTTTGCTGCCGTCCTCTTGTATTTGATACGGACATTGTTGTTGATTGCTTGCTGCCTGCCTCGACCCTTGCCTGTGTTTGTTTTGATTCTGTCTCATCTACACTGCTCTGGTTGCTGGTTTTTGACCATCGCCTATCTATTGAATGTTATACCTATTAAAGAGCTGCAGATGGATATCGCTGTGTCGGCATCTCCGTTACATTCTTAAACAGAAATACCCAGAATACTGAATATTATGGCTGAAATGGCTATACTTGATCAGTTTATCCTGATCGAGTGATTATCCTGATTATAGTGATTATTATTGCTGTTTTTGTGTCTGTTTGTGAGTTTGTCAGTGACGTGTAAGTGTAGAGGAGGATTATATAAGAGCTTTCTGCAGATACTCACCCACCCTGAGAATAAATAAATGCTTCATTACTCAGTGCTCAGTGAAGGCTGAATGCCTCTAACTTAAAAACAAAGCTCTGACATATCTCATATCACTCTTTACAGGACGTGTGTGTGTTTGTGTTGTATTTCATAGGTGTGTGTATGCATGTGTGCTTTTCTAATGTGATTGTACATCTCTTCATTATATTTTTGAGTCAGTGGTCATGAGCAAATGACATTTATTTTATATTAATGAAGACTTTATAAATTTTTGTGCACTTGGTGTGTATCTGAGTGTGTAATTGAATATCAGTCTTACTATACACCTCTGGGCTGTCATGTCTCCTCCAATCACAGTTTTTAATCACAGCTGTAGGGGATTGTGGGTTATTTGTCATTTTACATTGCTATTTGTATATAATTCAGATCATTAGTGCATTTAGCATATATGTCACATTTAGGTTCTTTTTGTCGTTAATTTGTTCTTTGTTAGCTCCTCCGTTGCCTTAGTTCCTCATTCTTTTAGCTGTTTCTAGTTTCCTTTCCATGTGTATTTATACCCCTGGTTTAGTTCTGTTCTTGTCAGTCCTTGTTTTGGTTTGATTATGGTTTTGTGTTCTTCTGGTTTTGTTTATTAAAAGAGTATTTTGTGATTGTATCTCTGTTTCTCTGTATAAACACTGCTCTATGCTGTATATGTGACACTTTCTGTCTCCCTGGCGTTAAAAATGTCACAAAACATAAAACTGATCGCTTATTTTCAACAAAAAAAAAAACAACCAAACACAAAAACAATAAGCGTGAAGGCTTTTTAGCGTTCACAAATAAAAGACGGAATTCCTCCGGTTTCCTCTCCTCCTCAGCTTGCTTACCCAACACTCTCTGTTCTCCTGCAGCCCTGTTTTAAACCTGTCTCTTGACTAACAGCTGTTAGTTAATTACGAGGGAGACATTTCCCTTAACTATTTTGTCCCCAAACCACGACACGCTTTTCACAATGGTATAGGCAGGGCATTCATTACGGGTAAGACCATAAGTTTGTGTTATGAACTTTTATTCTGCACACAAAAATTTAATATTCTAATAAAGGCTTTGTAGCCTTTGCAATACATAATCTAAAGACTATATATACCATCTTATACCTGGAACAGTTTGTTGGCAGGGCATGATATTTACATAAAATGCTGAACTTTAGAAAAAAAAGTATTGGACTAATATACAACCATACGTAGTACACATAAGAAAAAGCCTAAACGTATCGCACACTAAAAAAAGCAAAATAGCATTAAGCTATGGTGCACATGGAAAGTAATATCAACATTACTGTGAGGTGCATTGAGTTGGCTCTTACGCTACATTTAAAAATAATTCTTGAAAATATCCTTTACGACAAAATCTGAGTTTTATTAAAGGTTCTCAGACAATCAACCCACAAGTGGCTTACTAAACTGTATATGACTACATATTCAGTGCATTTTGAATGAAAAACAATTGCACACTTCACCTTTAATCCTCTAATTTTACAGGTGCCAGGATCCAGACTATTTCAGACAGATTACTCCAAATTTTGCAATGCAATCCCATCACCATGAGAGTTCAAAAATCTGCTTCCTAACTGACTGACTACACAGAAATCCTGTGACCTGTCACAGGATATTAATTTGTGATTTGTGATATTAATTCAAAACGCCAAGATGACCAGTGAAAAATGCAATTCTAACAGTCTTGAGCAGTTAGATTGATGCGCACAAAAAGACAAATCACTCCTAACACAATACAATCATGAGTGAGAGGTGGAGCCTAATTATTATGTGAACTTTAAAGTCTGTGGTGCTTTTACTAGAGACAAACTAGAGTCATTTGACCGTGGTGGTGCTGATTGATGGCAGGGTTTGACATGGGGTCACATGAGATTATTATTAATCATCACACTTTTGTGTAAATGTTTCAGGACATTAAATGCATATTGACCCAAACACTATTTAAGATACACTTGCATGAGCATCATTGCAAAATATGAAATATGATGTTATGCATGTAATCATTCACTTTTATTTGTTCAAATATTTTTGGAGCCACTGTATGCTCGCTCTTTGACATTTCACTGCTGTGTTATCAATGAACAGAATGACATATTGGGTTAGGATGTGATGATTTATGGTGCATCAATCAGGGATAATAATGACATCTACACAAGAAGAGCTGTGTTAACTGCCCCATGGTTAATGCCTCCAGCTGCGTGTGTCATTAGTCACTGAGGTTTGTGAATGGCACCTGCCTTTACTAAAACATTTACCTTTGTGACTGATAAAATCAGCCAATTTTGTTCTTTCCAATTTCACAGAATTACTATTTCTGAATCCATCTGTGTTATGTTATTTTTCTGGATTGTGTCTCAGAAAGTGGTGTATTCAGTAGCTTGTTGTTTTGTGTTTTGTATCAGGTTAGATGTATGATATATTGAATATGGTCTTTAGGGATGTACCAATGGGTTTATGAGTGTTATGGACTCTTAAACAGATTACCTGACCTAGCTGGGAGAGCAGGACTTTATTGCTCTCTCATCCAACACTAAATGGGCTCTAATCTCTCTTGTGTCTATTATTAGCAGATGCTTTTTGTTCAAAGCACCTGAAAGTACCCTACTGCTCTCTTCCTGTAGTGACCCAAGAGAAAAGCCTCACTTCTGTCTGTCTGTTTGTCTTTATAGGCTTTGATTTCTGTGCTAAATCTAAAATGCTGAACTACCTTTGTAAGTTTAAAGTTGGTATCTCTAAATTATAATCTATTGCTTTTAATGACTGTCGGTCCATATATGAGGCAATAGCTTATGTATGCTTGAGATTACTCTTGTGATAGCATTTACAGGGTTGTGTGTGTTATAAGCTCTTTGTTTGTATATTTCAGAGGTGCATACTGGACATCTGTGACATGTTAATTTGTGTGTGCTGTTTGATCTTTGATTTAGAAATATTACTTATAAAGAGATTACTTTACAGAGATTGCAGACAGTCAGAATCTACAGTCCTGCATCCAAACATTTTCTTTCAAACTCGCCTAATATGACACGTCCCTTAGATTGAGCTAGAGCCTTCAGGGTGGTTGCTATGTGGTTCCATACTGGTCCATCTCAATAGAGTCCACCCCAGGTCTTTAGGGTGGTCTTGTAGAGTGGGACTTGACTTTATTCATCAGGAAATTAAATTCATGAAAAGTAATGTCAGGCAAAAAGAAAAGTTGTTTTAGAGACAGAGCACATTATTACATTTTAATAAAATGATTAAAATGACAAATTATTCTTTAAAATAATGTGTACTGATAATGAATGCACATAAAAAGACAGTCAAGTCATTTTTTTGGTTCATGTTGACTTTAAACAGATTGGAGATTATTTCATGTTTAATTAAGTCTTTTGTAGCATCTGTCATATGTGATTGAAGCGTTGGTGTTTTTCAGAAGTATCGTCAGTGTATGGCTGATCTTCTGGTCCCTCCCTATGGGGTTATGGAAAGTGGCCCAAGCGCTGATAGTGAGTTCATACTTCCTCAACACCTCACACAACAATGAAAACACTGAATTTTTTAATAAAAACAATGAAATATAGTGACCACAGACTGTAAAGAACAACAGCTATGTTTATTATATTCATTATAATCTGTGTAAAAATGTTTTAAAGAACCCCGATGTAAAGCAATGCAGACTCACACACAAGATGTTAGTTTAATCGACAGGCATATTTATTGCACAGAGTTGGGTAATGTAAACAGGTAAGTATGATAAGAGATAATGTCCAGAGATATATAACTAGGGTGACCATACGTCCTCTTTTACCCGGACATGTCCTCCTTTTTGGCTATAAAATTATGTCCGGGGGGATTTTGTAAAATATCATAAAATGTCCG
>JAZGTJ010010882.1:0-17566 GCA_036877575.1 Botia almorhae
TGTTAATATAAAAATCTAAATTCACTCTATGCAGGCTTTGCGAGATGCTCTGGTCATGAAGTGCAAATGTCACGGTGTTTCTGGGTCCTGCTCCATTCGGACCTGCTGGAGAGGCCTACAGGACCTGAAGGACATCGCGGTGGACTTGAAGACTAAGTACTTGTCAGCCACTAAGGTGGTCCATCGGCCCATGGGCACACGCAAACAACTCGTCCCCAAAGACATCGACATCCGGCCGGTTCGAGAGAATGAGCTGGTCTATCTTCAGGGTTCTCCAGACTACTGTATGAAGAATGAGAAGTTGGGATCTTTTGGTACTCAGGACAGGTGAGACTAATTTACAATTGACATATTTTAGGGTTTAACAATTACGATTTTTGAACGAAATAAGCCAATAGTTTATATTTGTGTTGCCATTTGCCGCACCATAAAAATAATAATACATTAAAACTGTTTTTTTTAATTGTATATATTTTGGCTAGATATTTTCACAGATGTCTTTAAAAATATTTATTTACTATTTATTATTAATATTATTTTCATGCAATCTGTAATTTATTATAGCTTGTTTACAAATGGTGATAGTTTGGGTGGTAACCTTGCAATCTGATTGGTTTAGATTAGAGTGTGACGCCAATTTGCGTCAACGCTGTACATAGTAAATTGCTGTCCGGTCTTATGATGGGTTTATATTGTTTGTGTGTGTCTGTACACACGTGTTTCTGACATGTCCAAAGTGACTGTGTCCTCTTTACTGTTATCACAGGCTGTCTGTGAGTAATGTTGCTATTCACAGAGCTAAGAGCACTCAGCTGATACCAACACTGAAGAACAAAGATTAGCATGACAAATGAATTCTTCCTGCTTATTTCCTATTTTTTTATCAGTGAAAGCTCATGTGTAGATACATGAAAGAATGGATTAAGTTCCTGCTTCCTTCCTTTCCTTCCCTTCCTTTCCTACCTTGTTTTTTTTGTTTGTTTTTAGAACATATTTGCCCTGCATCATTGTTTTTGGCTAAGCTACATGGAACAATCAATTTAGATGACTTTAAGCATTTTTTAATGGAAGCGAAGGCAATATAAAAAAACACCAATATTGGTGTTTGGAAGAGTTTAATCTTTGCTCAGTGAATTGGAGGGCAGTGTACCGATAACCTGGAGAAATGATATATGTCAAGTACACTCAACACACAGAGCGCATCCTCAACATGAGCCCTGATAAGCCCACTCACACGTGCTCTCTGGTCATATATATAGTGCTATACACTTAGTCACATGACACTGGTGTGTTCTGTGGACATTGAAGAATGTCAACAGAGAACAATGTGTTGCACTTGTTGCTACCATGGTGGTCTCTGGAATGTAAGGGTGGTCATCACGTCTGTTTAACCTACCAAATCTACCCTAAACCTGCCTCAGAAACACATGGCTAAACATTTACTGGCCTCCGATATAACCGTGTTTTGTGATGTCTGATCTAAAGAAGGTCAGTTAGCATTATACCATCAAAAGAAGAAATTATGTAATCATCTTAAGAAGACTATTTTTAACACCAGATAAAAAGATTCTTAATAGTAATTAAAAATACTGATTAAAAAATATTTATGCATTTATGTGTCATGGAAATTTTGCTGTTCTGCTTCTAATTTGTATTTATAATGAAAATGATGTATTACAGTAATGAGAAAGTAATCACCATTGAGAATGAAAAAACTGGAGGTCTTACAGAAACAGACAAATGTAAAATTACAAGATTTTAAATAAGTGTTACATCACAAGATTTTAGATAAGTTAATTTGGGGTAGAATTAAACCTGAACATTTTTTGGTGTGATTTACTCATAACGTCTTATTAAAGCAGAGGGCAGGAAGCTGCTAGCGTTGTCCTTTTATTGTGGTTTGGAGATAATGAGTCCTGAGTGTTACCCTAACTAAAGCTGCAGTGAGGGGATAACAGGCAATCTGATTTGGCGCTGAGAGACAAGATAGATTAAGCCTGAACATATCTCATCTAACGTTACGCTGTTCTCCATGTTGCATTGTGGGCCACAAGGCTCTTATTAATGAAACTGTTGCATTAGACGTTCCGACGGATAACTTTCCAAAGGCTTAGAGATGAACAGTATCACTACAGAAACAACAACTGCGGCCTTTTCCTGAGAGAGACAGAACTATTAAAGTGATGTGTTTCCACGTTAGGGTGGAAAAAAACAGCTCACAGCTGTTAAAGTGTAAAACTAATTAGAAGAAAAGGCCAATTTTATCAGCCGGCTTAGAGCAAAAACAAGGATGTTTTTAACATTGTTTTTTAATCAAAATAAAAACTTGCTAACTTTAGACTTATTTGTATTTGTTTTTAAAAATAAGTGAATAAGTTCATAAAATAGGGACACTAAAAGCTCATGTCTGAGTTGTCATGTCATAATAACAGTAATTCTTGTATACTTGTGTTGAATGCACCATTACTTAGAATTTAGAATTAGAACATAGAATTTAAAATTTGCTCTAAAACTCTAAATTTGTGCTTTCAAACATATGCTACTCATTGAGTCCAAAAGTATATTTTCCCTAACTTAACACTGGGAGAAACCTGTGAGCCAATTTTTTCAGCAGCAGCTTTGGTTTCGTTTTAAATAACGGCATTCTTTCCCTCTCTCTCCTCCTCATAGTAGCCATACACTCTGTCTCTCAGCACCCCGGCCATTAACACCACACAATTATAAAACAATGCACTTACGTAGAGAGGCCGACCCCTAGTGTATAGAATGTGATTTATGACAGGGCTATTTTTTTGCTTACTTAAGATGCCTTAGGCTTCAGTAAATGAAGGTCTTTGCAGGATGCACTCCAGCTAGACTTAAATCCTAAAGAAAATGTTCCCTTGGTACAAATCACCAGGCTCTTAAACAAGCTATAAGTAGGTTTAAAGCTGCCAGTTTATTACTGTATGTGGCCGCGCTAAATGTTCACCTTGGTGGTTGCATATGGTTTGAAAAGAGGCTTATGTTTAAGTCTTTCATGGTCAGAGAGAGAATTTTGACTGTTTGTATAAATATAGTTTAAAAATATAGTTTGAGTAGTGATGTGTCCAATAACGGGAAGGATTGTTGGTTAGTTTATTTATGATATTTTGATACATTTAAATATTTTGACATTTTTAGTGGCGATGATTTAATTTACCATGAGCATTGCATTTTTAAGATAGTGTGTTATATATAATATTCTAAATAATGTTTTATATATTTAAATATATATAAATAATACTAAAACAAAACATGTCCTGTGATCCATGCATTTCGTTACATTCCACTGTACTTCACTGTTTAAAGTAATTAAAAACATAAAATACATGTCGGATCCAGAAATATGAACCAGAGGAATCAAATACTATTTCTTAAATAGTTGCTTATGCAACCCACTAAATAATTAATTTATGAAATGTTGTTTTGTTGTTTATGGTGGACTGGCACACATTCTCTTATTCTCCAACTCTTATCTCTCTCTCTTCTGTTTCCATCACAGGCAGTGCAACAAGACCTCCAGTGGCAGTGACAGCTGTGATCTGATGTGCTGTGGTAGAGGATACAACCCATACTCAGAACAACTGGTGGAACGCTGCCACTGCAAATATCACTGGTGCTGCTACGTCACGTGCAAGAAGTGTGAGAGGACTGTGGAGAAATACGTGTGCAAATAAGTCGGATTTTCATCTATGTGGCCGTCAGATTCCCATCACATCACCTCGCGCCTATTCTCAGTCAATCTAAATCAGATCTGGAACGCTTTCCATTCAGTATAATGGGACTAGATTACATTGTGATTAACAAAGCTGCGGAATTCTCAGGCTCAAACAACCTGACTGTCTTTGGCGACAGATAACCAAAGCACTATGTTACCAACAAGGCTTTACTTTTGTGTTATGCTTTTCCAGCTTGTATACTTTGGAGAAGAAATAATTTTTGGTTTTATGAACATTTATAGAGAATTAACAACTCAAAACAGCATTACAAAAGTTGGAATATTTTTTCACTGCTTAAATGAACATGGTTTTGTTGAAAACACCCAGCTATTGTTGTTTCTGGAAGTCACCATCCTCAGGAGAATGTTTTGCTCATATATTCTTTCATCTGGATCTTGAAACGTCTATTTTCTTACACAGACTCTGGTTCTCTTTTTAAAGCTACATTTTTCATGTTTTGGCAAGAAATTGATTTTCAATGCTTTTTTACACCCTTGCTTTGGAATTGACTGACGTTCCAAAGGATTTCACATTCCGAGTTCTAAAGGGATTCAGATCTCAAACTCAGATGGTTCTCCGCTTTCACAAGTTAAGACTGTTTAATAGACTGAAAACACAAAGAAAGTGTTGAACATGAAAGGGAACTTCAAATACAGCTAATGGATGAGGAACTGCGCAATGGCTTCCATCTGTTGGTTCTGATACTTCGGTTCTAAGCTGTTAGAGGAAGAATACCTGCATTTATTCCACATATATTAGCAAGGACATTGGACTATATGTGTTGTGCCTTGTTATATTTTTACTCAACATAAAAAATGCAGTTGTTCAAATGCCAAACCTCTGAGCATGTGAACAGAGTATGTGGGTTACCCATAACCCCCTTCATGAACCACTTATCTGTGGATGTACATACTCTCATTTTTGTATGCTGAATTAAAAAAAAGAAATATTTATAAACTAATTAAAAATCTTTACCATTTAAAACTCCAAAGCTTCGTCTTTATTCAGATTCACTTCCATGACGTGTTGAGCCAGACTGACTGCAAAAACAAAACCACACTTAAACGTTATTTCCAAAGTTTTAACATAGTTGCCATTAATTTAAGTTCCTTGTCCTGGACAAACTACCATTTCGCACAATTATGCATGACACTGATATAAATCATCTCACCCTTATTATTGTTTCGATTAAAGGCACACAATGATTGGTCTGTCAAACTCAAAAACCCTGGGAAAGTGTTTGTTTGGACACCGTACCCTAATAAATAACAATGTAGTGCTAGGAGACCCTCTGCGCTTGGCACAATAGACTCTGCTCTTTCCAGTGCTTAACTGTCCATTACTCAAAGGCTTATATATAAAACTCTTTACAACAGAAGGTGAAGTAAAGCATTACGTTCAATAAAAGAAAACAATTCATGCATAATTCTACACTTGTCCTTACTGCTTTCAAGTTTCTTGTCTAATTGGTTCACATACTATGATCACAGCAGTAAGGGATTTTTGGTGGTTAGCGTTAAAACTAGCACCTTGGCTACAGTTCTGTTTTAACACTTTGAGGTCATGAGCACCACCAAAAAAGCACGTTAGCCGTGTCAACCGAGATTGCAAAAGCAAAAACATGCCCAGATAAACAGAAAACACACCACCATCCAGGTTTAACAAAGATGCAATCGTTAATACTTTACAGTAAAATCTGGATGCCTTACACTAATTGATTTATTTACACATTTGCACATATTGAGAGGATATTAATGATAAAAGTACACATTTCTTGTAAAGAAAACGTCTGTCTCCAGGATCCATTTTAGGCACTGTAGCACCCACAGCTAGGTCTGTCGACAGACTCAAGGACGCCGTCTTTCAGTGGTGTGCCCTATAATGGCAGCTGTAAATGGGGGTTTGGGGGTGTTTGTCGCCCATGCCTTCTCTCTGTCAAAGAGGTCTAAGCTATCACAAACAGCAGAGACTGTTGCCTGATGAGTGAGGAGACACATGACTGGGTAACCCATTAAAAAAGGACAGCAAACACAGAAGCAATAGTGCACTGACAACTTGCAGACAGAGTCCAAAATCAAATTTATGGCCCACCAGCCAGCGGCGAGTGAATTCCAAATTTATTTACATGACATATATAAAAATGCACCCGAGACCATAAATTGTTACACACAATTTTGGTCCTCATATTTTTGTATTGTATTAGTGTCTTCACACGAGAAATATGCCAAAACAGACGAAAAAATGCCAAGACACAGGTTTTAGTGGAAGTAGAGCATCACGTTCACCAGGATTGTGGCATTGACGCCCATAGAAATCAATTAAAAACTCGCCTTGCTTCTAAAAATATCAAATCATATCTAATATATCTAATAATATAACATTACCAAAAATATGTATATATAATTTAATCTGTCTCAAAGCATTGTATTCAATGTGAAAGATTACGTTTAATTCAATTTAAGACTTCAGGAATGTTATTTTTTAGTTTTTAACAGATCACATTGAAAGAGTCTAGCCAATATGACATATCTGATTCATTATTTCTTGTAATTGGTTTCTTATGCCTGGCCTTGCCCTACTTTACACAAAATGAAATTTAAAATCAGTCATATGAATCGTTCATGTCATAACTCTGAGGAAAAACCCTGCACGCTCTTAAGATCTTTGACCGGTTGACTTTCCCACGATGCTTCTTCTTTCTCTTTAAAACTAAGACCCTTCCTTTTCTAGACCTCAATATGTGAGAGGTTTCTTATCTTTAGATGTGTGTACAAACCCCAGCGTCGTGTCCTGCGTGGACGCTCTGAGGATTGACCTCATTTTGACCCCTGTAAAAGCAGGATTAGGCCGGGATGGAAGCATAATGCGTGCAGCTCAAACTCACTGGGAGATTTCACCCGTAGCTGTGTTCTGACTCAAAGCCGGGCTGAAACGGAAGCAGGGATATGAGCTAATGTGAGTCAAATGGCTCCAAAGGCCAGCGTACCCTTTGTTACCGCCGCTAATGTCTCCTTAACAGCAGAATCGTTTTGGTGCTCAGAATGAGGCTGATCGTACAGAGGAACTAATTACTGTGTAGGGCAAGAGCATCTCTCGGTCCCGGATTGCTTCACACTCGAAATGACCCGTGTGGTAGAAGAAAGGAAGAAGTTTAATGGCATCATAGAGAAAAGAAAGAGCAGGTTAATGGAGAAGAGCTTAAATCTGTTGGGTTAATGTCAGCACAGACCATAAACCGCCGAGTGTCCTTTTGTGTGCGGCGCGGGTTAGATGCTCTTTGTCAGTGGGGGGGACACAAAGAATTTGACTTGAATTGTAAAGGTATTGAGATGTACTGACCCGTACTGTAAATGGACCTTTGTGAAGCTGGTCTGTCCCCACCCTTCAACCCCTTTTGTAAATAGCCTGGGCAGTATGCTGGGTTAAATACTGTTTTGTCATCATTGTGCCCCACAGGCATTTCAGAACAAGCTTCAGGCATGTTGCCATGGAGAAGGTTGATGCAAGCATTCTCGTTCTTTTGCCTTTTTCAGCTTGAGGAGCTGGGGAATCAAAAGTGGCCAAGGATTTGCAAGGAATGAACAACCGGGCTGAAGAATCTTGGATAACTGATCCCTAATCAAATCCCAGAATCCTCAGCTGTATTAAATTTCTAGAACTTCTGTCCTGTCTCCTACACCTTTTAAACAAGTCTTTTGAAAGCAGGTCAAACAGCGATTAGGTTGTTTGTTGGATTTAGTTATACATTAACATGAGATTTTCTCATGAAGGCAGTTTTGTTGAAACAGGCAGATGTGCATATTAGTTAACTATGTGAAGAATTCCTTTCTGTGTGTTTTGAAGCAAAGAAAACCATATTAAAGTCTACAGGTTTCTTTCTGTCTCACAAATTGTACATTTTAAAGATGTTTTGTTATCTACAATTTACACAAGTGACACCACAGTAAAAACATTTATTCTAAACATGATCCAAATACCATTTAAATGAATCATAATTAAAACAAAATGTTTCTCTGATATGTTCAACTGCTTAACAAAATACTTCAAGTAGCGAACTGTTGGCAGTTATATGTTTGATTAAATCTATGTAACAGTCCAAAACAGGTTCTAAATGGCAGAACCTTGAGTTGGAGAAAATGATGTATAATGCAGTTCAGTTTCCACAGTGCTAATACAGAATAGAGTTAAGCACTTTGGGAAAGTCAACACCAGCCTGTGGAACTGCTTCAGATCTGACCAGTGGAGGTGAGAGTGAAAGGTTTATACTTTAAGTAATGAAATCAACAAGCACCGGCAGAATCAGACTCTAAGGGGTATTAGCAGCTGAGGTTGGTGAAAGAGGAGGGGGACCCTGGGAGCATTTTAAATGGGCACTGTTTGACCGGGGCCCCTGCCAACTCCAGCTAGGGTTCCATATGTGTGCCTTTATTAGAATGGGATTGAACCTAATCACGTTTGGCTTATGCTTCTCCTTGTGATTGCCTGGACTAATTTTGAGGGCCAGCTGCTCTTTTAGAGGCTACCCACATTTCTCTGCTTCAGCTCTCAAACAGGCTTCAAAAACGATGAATTATTTTGATTATCATTGTTCTGGCCGGTATTACTGCACTGACATGCAGATTTAGCGCACTGTAAATCCCTGGCCAATGTAAACCAGTCTGGTCTGCTGATCTGGAGTGACTGTGGTGGGCTTCCTTTGGCCAGGCCAGAGATCAGTGCTGATAATCCGCTTAAAACTGACCTCAGACTGTGATTAGTTGTAGGTCTTTTTGTGTTAGCGTGGTGTGTGGTGCATACGGGCTGTTGATTTTTCAATCTAATATATATACGTACAGCTGGGCGTGCTCTGATAGTCTGGAGTACCAGTATGGTTTCGAATAACGCTAGAAATATTTTGTAGTTGGGTTGTAAAGTCCAGTTTGATTTGTGGCACCTAGTAAATGCTAATCTATAAGACTCACTAACGGGAATACAATACCACAAGTCTTTTAAGATTTGATTGTCAAGTAACTTTCCTTGCCACTCTTTATTGTATAATTAAAGTAAATGAGGACTGACTGGCGAGCTAAATTCCGATCAAATATGAGCAATAGATTTACAACTATTTAAAAAAATCCCATTACCTTGTAATTTATCCTACAAATGCTAGTCGTTCGTTTTGACCTTTGCGAGTAATTAAAATCAAATCATGTCATGAAGGCTATTCACATGGGTGATTAAATTTCCTATTTAATTGTGTTTTACTGTGCCATTGTCATCTGACAGAAAACCTAATGTGACGTAAGTTCCACGTTGTACCTGAAAATGGAAAAACGGTAAAAAAGATTTTAATTCTACTGGAAGTACAGCAGCCTCTGTCATTCATTTCAACTGCACCGTTAAAGTAAATAAATCGAATGGCCTCAGAATCGCTATTCGTTTCCTAACGTTTTTGGAGGGCAAGAAAAACATGGGATTCCATTTGATTAGGGTGAAATTAAACGTATATACATTTACAGTCACATCAATCCGTCTTCCTTGCGAAAGCGCAAGTAATTGTGAGAGGTAGTCGGTGTTCATCTCGCCGTTAATTGCTTCCATATATTTTGCACCGGATGAGGTAATTCCACGGATTTAGAGCGAACTGAAGCAAATGGCAACAGTCAAACTCATTATAACTGATCATGAGCTCTTACAGAACAGTTCTGGCTGAAGCGCGTGAGGAGGGTCTCGTTATATTCCACCTATTGGGAATCAGGGTTGATTCTGCCCCGCTAGCAAAAAACATATTCACATATCATTAACCAGCCATATACTTACACTAAATAGTATTATAATTAAGGTACTTGCCAGTCCCCCAACTCATCTATCACATTAACTTATTATTATGGCTGATGGTTCCCTATGTGCGCTTTGATTTATACATTAACAGAGCGATCACTCCTCTGTTCATTTGAGCGGGGCTGGTTTTGACAGCAAGAGAAATCTTTTACGTTTCGGGCAGCTGACCCCATTCATAGGCCACATATATCATAGCCAGACCTGACAAAGTCCTGATTTACAGTTTTTTATTATGGCACAGTAATGTGTTAAACCTCCACCTGGGCTGCTAAAACAACTCTGTGGGTAAATCTAGTGGGACAACTTAACTCTGGACTTAGAGCTCCCAGCTAACAATTTTAGGTTGTAAAAACGTTCCCCTAACATCTTCATTCGTTAACCAAAAAACTTTAAAAATGTTTTTTGAATGTTCTAGGAACCCTCGAAACATTCAGTTTTTTTGACATTGAATTAACGTAATTGCTGTTATTGCATCGTCATAAGACAGTTATTCAAACATTTTGGATTTCTTAACTTTTTTTATTTCTTAACTTTTTTTAAACCTTCCATTAACAACTTAAGAATAACGATTTCGATATATACAATATCAGCTGAACTTAGGCAGGAAGTCCACCTCATGTTCTGAGAAATCCTCATTCACAACCTTCATAACCCTTTGACCTCACCTCACTGTAACCTAAGGCTCACCCAAACATTGCTTTACTCTGTGTGGACTGTGGGAATCCTTATTGCCTTCCACTTCAGAATTCATCTGTATTTGGAGGCACTGTATGTGATCAGTGGTAAAGTGTTTCTGTGTAAGAACTCAGTCAAGTGTTTGGAAATGAAACCCAAACACACCATTCAGCTTGAAAGAAGCGCACTTACATTACCCCTCAACTTACAAGTCGGAATGTTGAACACACTTATTCATTCTTTATTATTTATATTCTCCACATTTTAGAATTACATTAAAGTCACAAACACTATGAAATAACATAAATGAAAGTATGGGAATTGCATGGACAAAAAATCTAAATAATTTTTTTATTTTAACAACACAAATTTGAGAGAACTTTTAGCCAACGTTCTGAGAACATTAGCTGGGATGAGGAAAAACATTTTAGATTTTTGTCTCGCTATAAATAAAGATGTTTGATTATGACTTTCGGATCCTCATGAAGAGGAACATCAGTTGTACTTTATTGGGATGGGTTTTAAAAAATCACAACATGTCATTTTGAGGAATTAATCTTTATTTTCCCCAGCATAACAAAGCTGTAACTGATGACAAATATGGTGATTAATCTTGATTTACCTCAGTATAGTGTGGCAGAGAAAAAGGGGGATGAGAATATCCATCTTGCTCTAGCTTGGGCATGGTGAGTAGATAAATGAACGAGAGAGAGAGAGGGAGAGAGCAGCTGTTCTTAAAGTTCAAGGGAAGAATCGGATGTTTACAGGCTGTGGGCATCATATCTGCAGCTTCAAGGCATGATTAGAGCCAGGCAGAAGATCATCTCTCTAGAAGGCATGAAAGCCATTCAGGTCCAACCTTTCAGGCCCACCAGCTGCCTTTTTCCTTTATAATGTTCTCCATGTTTAGCCCTGACACTCAACTAATCATCCCTGGATCCATTCACCAGAGAGAACTCTTTCAATTGGCGACCGCCCCAAGCTAAACGAACACACCTCGATGTCAGAGGCTTCCCCCTTTTACACAGCAACACACGTACGCAGTCACGTATCTCCATCTGTCGTGATGTCTCCTGGTTCCGAATCGCGTGTCCTAATATTTACTTTTGGTTTCAAGCCCAGGCACAGTGCATGCTTTCACCATTAGCAGTTCTAACCGATACTGTCATTAATTTTGGGATTGAGTGGAGAACAATGGAACAAAGATTTGCCTATTCACTGTACTTCTATACGCTGTATGTACTTGCCTAGACTGACAGCAACACATTAAAGTGCTTATCTAGCTTTTATTGAATGTAAATGCAGCCGATTAAGTAATCCAAACTCCGAATAGTTTTAAAGAACAAAAACAAACAAAGTTAAAATAATAATTTCTAGTGCGATTATGTATTCACTGTGTGTGTCGACGGGTTGAAACTGGAGTAAGGAGATCATGTGCCCAAACTTGTATCTTTTAAATCGTCATTGACTGAAAATATGTGGAAGCTTATAAAACAACAGACTGAAAGGAAACTAAAGAGGGGACATCCGTGCAAACAAACCCATTAGCCTCATTCATCATAATGCAATCCACGAACGATGAATAGATATTAAATAAACATGGAAACAACATCTGTGGTGCTAAGCACACAGGTTTGACTATGTCTACTGTATGTAGCCTTAGGGAGTGTATATAGGCCTGTCAATGAGGTCTGTGGTTACAGTAAGTAGATTTATGTTGTCCAAACTCAGCCCTTGCTGGGGGTTCAAGAGTTCCATTCCAGTGCAATTACCCTCTGATGTAGAGCAATACAAATGATGAATAGTTTTCATTCTCTCCGTCACTCTCTCTTTATTGCTCTCCTCATTAATCTATTTTTCAATAGACCTTTTCATGTAATGTCCAGCAGTTGCCTTGCCAAACAGAGATTAGCTGTAGACAAATCCCCCGCCCAGATACCGTTAAAACGTCTCACTCCTAGCAAAAGCATTCCATGGGCGATCACATGCTCCCCGTCTGCTTCAGAGGGGTATTTGAGCTAAAGAGCTCAGAGAGGGTCGATGCCAACATTCCTGTCCCATCCACACGTTTTGTTGGAGGGATTTCCTGAGTGCTTTCAGGTCATCACAGTGGTTTGGTGGTCTGGATATTGCCAGCAGCTCTTTGATCGTACGCATGGACTAAATCTTCCAAAACTTGCTGAATATACTGTCCTTTAATGAAATTAAAATTGGCAATTGTATGTTGCTTGTAAACTGTTGCTATGTGGAAATACACAGCCATTTTTAAATGGCCATTAATGGAGAATAATGCTTTTGTGCAGCATTGTCATGTAATTATAACTTCAACCAGCAAAGAACTGACCGGAATTAAAAGACTGCAAAAAGATTACGAAATTCTTTGGCGTTGACTCTAAATCGTATATCATTGTCGAAACAAACAGTGATTGCTTGTTTTTAGTAGAGATCAAGCGAGAGATTCAACCCGGACTTTAGGTGATGTGTAATGGATTTTAGCAGAGCTGTGGATTAACCCGACCATGGGCTTCGTGACGGGAAATGAGGCCATTTTTGGCGAAATCTCTTTTAACATAGTCAACATGGACAACAATTCAGAGGAGTTTGTCCAACTGTAGCTTGGCATGAAGTCAGATCCAATTATAGCTCTCTCAGTAAGACTGAGTAATGATCACTGTGCTGTAACAGCTGTTTCTTTCTCATCATCTGTCTTGCTAACAAGTGGAGAGAAATCCTGGCACACCTGAAAGACTAATTTGTTAAAATATCACGAGAGGAAAATTTGCATTAATCACAATGTTTTGGCTCTACAGTCAGTTCAAACACCAAATGGAGTGATTATTTATAAAACAGGCATGTCCTGTGGCCTAACCCAATTATCAGATGTTGTTAGTGAAGAAATACTAGCAATTTAAAATGAGACTGAAACATGGACCTGAACTATCAGACCTGAGACCAATAGAAGTACATATTATG
The DNA here is from genome assembly GCA_036877575.1 of Botia almorhae. Taxonomy (NCBI): domain Eukaryota; kingdom Metazoa; phylum Chordata; class Actinopteri; order Cypriniformes; family Botiidae; genus Botia; species Botia almorhae. Next base: position 13,209 of record JAZGTJ010010882.1, read on the forward strand.
TTCAGATATGTCCTAGGACATCAGAACCATACTAAAATAGGTTCCACGCAGAGGATAATTGTAGGAATTCTGAGCTAGCGAAGCAAAACAGCAATAAACCATTTTCTACCAAGTAATATAGTTCAACAATTGGTTGAACTTCTAAGCTTCTTTGAATGTTAAAGCACACACATGCATCAGTATTTTACAACAGTTTCATCAACTAGCTCATGCAATCAGAATTCATGATGTTTAATAAAATATAAATCAATATTCATTCAGTAGCAGGTATACATCATATGACTGGTAATACCATCTGATACCATCACTGTACAGATCTGGCTTAAAATATAGAGATGTAGGCAGTAATATTTTAGTTATTCTGTTATTTTAGTGAATAATGTTGCGGTCAGATTAATGAATCCTGTGTGCTTTGGTGCTTTCATAAGCATTCAGCAGATTCTCACCTGTGAGCGGAAGTACAAAACTACTTCCAAACCACTGCAGTAAAAACAGGCTCAGAACAAGGAAATAAGGATGTCGCTCCCGGCAACAAACGTAAGCCTCTATAAGTCGTCTCCCATTCGCGGCAGGAGCAAAGTAACTGATGGGGAACGTGATAGCTCCCACATGCCCTTATCTAGTGCGCCATCACTCGGAAGGTTCCTTCTGAAGTGTTGTCTGTGTTTATAGTATGATAACACGTGTTTGTTTGTTTGTGAATTTTTGTTTGTTTACATGTTGATTTCGATAGCCCTGTTTGTTTTTCCCTCTACTTCACTCTGATATGCATAGGATGTTTGTAAAGTAGATTCGTGAGGACATTTGTTTAAGCCTTTGATAGCCCTGTGGAGCGAAACAGCATAGATTTTCACGTAAACAGTGTGTAATGTTTACTTCGAAAATTACAGAAATTACAATCAGACATTGATCAAAATCAATGGAATATTCCCTTCTAAACATTATTACAAATAATGTATGAATTCTTTCTGAGTGAGACATATAAGTAATTATGTAAATAACATCAAAATGAATCTGTGGTTGGTGATTCAAATGTCTGTGCGGTCACAAACGTAAGCAAGTCATGAGACTTGAGACATGAGACATTTTTTTATTCTCATCTGAAAGTTAAACAACCAAATGATTCGGGCAGAGCACCATTACTCAGCTGATTAATGCCATTTTTCATGCAGAGCTGGTGGGCTGGTGGCTTGTTGTGGAGCAACACTCTCCCAAAGACGATCTGAGCACCACTGTTTTTACAGTGTATTTGGGGCTCCCTTAAGAGGTAATAGAATAACATTTTATACTAATCCAATTAAAAGCAGCAGAAAATATACAGTGGGCTTAATAACGCACAGGTGTATTTCATCAGAAATCACATTGCAGGAAACAATGTTGATGCATACCATACATACTATATTATGCATACTATACATACAAAATGATACATATAGTTACATACTATACTATAACCCCTCAAGATGTTCAGAGCTGAAAAGACAGGAAGACGGGAAATAATCTATTTCTCTTCCCTTTGTTTTTCCTTAGATCTTGTTTGTTTGGGTTAGAGGCAGCATGTTTTCTCACACATGTAAGACCCTCCCCAGACCCTCTCTGGTTTGTCTGTGTTGCGATCTTATTGCTCTACTGAGCCTGCGTTTTCCTGTGCTGTAGCGTGCTGGGTTGGTATAACAGCTGTGCTGGGTGAAATATGTTCTGTCTTTATGCTTGAACATCATTTCCTGTGCGCCCCTCTAAAAATCCAGTTTTTAGACATTGTTTTAACATTATTGCTTGGTTATAAGAAAGTTATTCAAACAATTTTTAATTTTGTAATGTTACTTAAGTGTAACAACTGTGTGACAACTAGTGTAACAACTAACAAATTTTATAAAACATTGTAGCATTACTGCAGGAAAAGTATTGATAACTTTTAGAGAAGTTTAGAGAAGTAAACCAACGTTCTGAGAACGTTCCTTGTTAGTTGGGACATAATCGTGCTTATCTGCTTCTTTGGCTATCATTCTTGCCTTTTAAACTGTTTCATAGTAAAGTTCACATTATCACACAAAGTATTGGAAAATGTATTGCTGACAGCAGAGTGACAGACAGCTGATGTATCTGGACTAATGTGGAGAACCCTGAGACACACAGACAAACACACACACACTTACCCATGTGCAACCACACTCACAGACACACACATTGTAATGCACCATTTTTGCATTAAAATGTTTGAATTTATTCATTTGTTTTGTGAACAATTGTAAATTGTGCCTACGCATAAATGTAACATTTTTGTGTCCAAAAATGATTATTTGATTATATAATGATTATATTATTTACATACTAAATGATTTCCATGGTTTTGGAAAAGGTACTTCAAATAATGTCTACACATGATAAAATAAAACAAAAACATACTGTGGTACTTTCTTGTAAGAGTATTTGAATTTCCCTTCAACATAGCAACAATATATACATAACTGAAGTTGTCTGCAATTGATCTGTAAACATTTACATGAGAATTAAATTCAGTTCTCTGAGCCCGTGTACAGAATCAAATAAATCACCTGGTACAAACTCACTCTCCGCTGTCGTCATCCATCTGCTCTGACAGGTGGATTTAACAGCAAACAAAGCCATTGCAAATATTTACATTCCTTCATTGTTTCTTGGATTCTCTTCTCCATCCCTTTATTTCTTCGATTTTTTTACCCCTGACTTCAATCTCTCCTTTACCCAGGTCATCTGGCGCAAGCCATCTCTTATTTTGCTTGTTTTGGTGTTAGTTTGCACCATTGCAGCCCTGCTTCTAGTTAAGAAAATGTATTCTGTTAAAAAAATGAGCATGGCTTTTGATTAGACAGAGCTTTCATCACCTTAATAAGTGAAAACCGCATGAACTCGTTTCATCTCTAACTGTAAACTATGTACAGTAAGTAGAGCGTAACAGTGACCGCCTACTCTTTCAGCTACCTTGGTTACCCCAAAAAATTTTCACATGTTTGTGAGAAAATTAATTTGAAACATAAGTACAGTATGGTTCAAACTTCATCCCCCCAAATCGACACCCTTTTATTAATCTCATGTATCATATTACAGTCAATACTTTAATTAGATAATGACATAAAGTGAAAGGTATTAAAATGTATTTAATTTTAGTTCAAGAGTGTAGGTACATGATTAACATTTTATGGAAGTGGGTATTGTTTTGGAATATGGGTATTTCTTATGGCTTGGTCATTAATAGGATAGTTTCTCACTATAAGACACAGTACAGAAGAGAGTCTGCCTTTACAGAACACAGCCATGCCCGGCATGCCTTCCTGAATGAGAACTGAAGAGACACTCCTTCACCCTTTCTGTGTTTCGGAAGCACAACCATGCATAAACGCCCCTCTGTTTCTATAGCAACCCGAAATCATGCGCTTATTTCTTATTATTTAAAGTTAGCAGTGCAAAGCGGAAGAGAAATAGAGACACGGGCAGAAGTGGTGAGAGTTGCTTTCCTAGTCATAACAGACGTACCTCATTCATGACCTGTGGTGTGACCTCAGTTCTCAAGCCTAATACATCATGTCTGCATAATGTACTTTTACAAACCTCAGAGGAAACTCACCAAGTCACAAAGTATTACATTTCAGACCTGAGCTGTCTGAATCTGGGGGATGTTTTCAACATTAAGCGCCTCTATGCAACCCCCGATAACTCCAGTGCATTTACAGCTTGATTTTACACCGTTTGCACACTGATGAGACGCAAGCGCGCACAAGGGTGCTGTATTCATTTAGAACCAGCTCGCTATACAGCGGCCACGGCAACCACAAAGAGAGTTTATTAGGCTCTCCCCGCACAACTGTCAGCGGTTTATTGTTATGGATGGATAGGAGAGAAACGGACACATCCTGTTCTCTAGAAAGGTTACTGGAGTCAGGGGTGTCCTGTGAATTTGAGAATAAAAGCAAAGGTCAAGCCCTGCAATGTAGCCCAGTAGGGGGAGACATATGGGGGCATTATTGTCCCCAGGTTGGAAGGTAATGAGCAATATCTCTTGTTCCAGATCAAAGAAAGGCTGTATCATTGGACCTATCCATGGCACACAGCAGGCCACGAGCAGGGTCACCACAATGTGCCCAAAATAAACATGAACCGGGCCTGTCACCTTTATACTGCTGTGACATCTTCACTTGAAAGTAACAGCATGGGTTTGCTTTTGTCTCACTTTCAGAGGGAGTTTTGTGGCATCGCAGACTTCTGTGAGACTGACTTTGGTTGGCCTAGATTTTTGCCCAAACCATAAATCCACATACCACAGACAATGAGGCCATAAGTTTAGAGACAAGCCACAAGTTGAAGGAATATTGTACCAAAAA
>JAZGTJ010010883.1:5350-17564 GCA_036877575.1 Botia almorhae
TGACCTAAATGACCTAAAAATGACCCGAGTTAGTTAATTACTTAGTTAATTATTTTTTGATATTTTTCTTTCTTTACTTTCAGTGCCGCTGTGTGCGCTAAATAAAATGTTTTATTTTACTATGTTGTATTTTTCCACCAGCTGTCCAGACAGCCATCCGACTGCATGTGGAGGGTAAAAAATCTCTTCATAAAGATCTGAAGCTGAGGAGGCGCGAGCAGAGAGAAGAGAGGGAGAAGAGACGAGAGCTGAAGGAGCAGGAGCAGCAGCGTCTGCGGGCTCTGCAGGAGGAGCGTGAGAGGAAGATGGCCGAGCTGGAGCTGCTGAAGGAGGCGCAGAGGCAGGCGCAGGCGCTGCTGGAGCAAGACGAGATCCGCAGACGGCAGCAGCACGATGAGCTCCAGCGTGCCCTGGAGATCCAGCTGAAAGAGGCTGAGGAGGTGAGGAGGGCAGGGGATGGATGGATGTGTGTGTTTATAGATGCTGGATGGATGTGTGTTTATAGATGCTGGATGGATGTGTGTTTATAGATGTTGGATGGATGTGTTTATAGATGCTGGATGGATGGATGTGTGTTTATAGATGATGGATGGATGTGTGTTTATAGATGATGGATGGATGTGTTTATAGATGCTGGATGGATGGATGTGTGTTTATAGATGATGGATGGATGTGTGTTTATAGATGATGGATGGATGGATGTGTTTATAGATGCTGGATGAATGTGTGTTTATAGATGCTGGATGAATGGATGTGTTTATAGATGATGGATGGATGTGTGCTTATAGATGCTGGATGAATGTGTGTTTATAGATGATGGATGGATGTGTGTTTATAGATGATGGATGGATGTGTTTATAGATGCTGGATGGATGGATGTGTGCTTATAGATGATGGATGTGTGTTTATAGATGCAGGATGGATGGATGTGTGTTTACAGATGATGGATGGATGTGTGTTTATAGATGCTGGATGGATGTGTTTATAGATGCTGGATGAATGTGTGTTTATAGATGATGGATGGATGTGTGCTTATAGATGCTGGATGAATGTGTGTTTATAGATGCAGATTGTTTTAATGTGATTTAAACAAATAGGACATGTTCCCGAATCCACACCCCTTCCTCTTCCCGAATAAAGATTCCCAATCATAACCCTCTGTTGGGCTTAAAGCTGCGATTGGTGGATAAGAACGTTGTTTCGACACAAACCAATCGGTTGATTGGCTGTGTGCAGGCCCGGGCGAGCATGCAGGCGGAGATGGCGCTGAAGGAGGCCGAAGCTGAGAGACAGAAAGCCAGAATAAAAGAGCTGGAGGCCATGCAACAGCGACTGGAGGAGGCGCTGCAACAGGAAATCAAAGCCAGACAAGATGAGGAGACTTACCGTTACACTCAGGCCCGGTAAGCAGCCGCACTCGTCCGCACAATGCACACGTCCAGTTTCACATGCGCTCGCAATCGAATGCATTAACAGTATGAAACTGCTTCTCACTGGTACAGGTGCCGCAGGCTACTGGGTACGAATTTTCAGTGAAATGTGCCAACTACAGGAAAAACTTCCCTGTAGGGAGGAGATATCAGTGCAGGTTAAATAGCTCTTCACCTGTAAACAAATGACATGAGGTGATGGAGGAATTTATCAAGAGGAAGTGGTCAGAGGAAGTCGTCTTTTTTTAACATAAATGTGTTCGTCCAGAGACATGAATATACGTGTGCGCGTCCCTTTAAGAAATGCTGTGGCAAGTTTACTAAAGACACTGACACTTCACTTCTGTTTTAAATTAAAGTGACAGTTCACGCAAAGCGAAACATTTTCACATCATTTACTCACCCTCACGTCATTCCAGACGTGTGAGGTTCTGCTTTTGAGGAACACAGAAGAAGATATTTTAACCAAACAACAGTGGCACCCATCGACTCCTGTTGAGTCACGAGCTACATTTAATTGCGTTTGTCTGTCACAGGCTGCTTGCTGAGGAGGAGGAGAAGATGAAGGCGCTCATGTCTCTCCGTGAGGAGCAGGAGGGGTACATCCAGAGAGCCCAGCGGGAGAAACAGGAGCTCAGACAGGAGATGGAGAGTAAGTCTCGGGCTCTGGAGGAGGCTCAGAGGCAGCTGGAGGAGGTCAGGGCCAATCGGTACAGAGTGGACCAGGACGTTGTAGTAAGTCTCTCTGTGGCTTCATGTGATTAGATGTGATTTCATGAGTGATTACAGTCAGGGTTTATACTTTGTGCTAGACGCTCCAATGGTGAATAGCTTGAGCAAATGTACTGGCATGGCTAGTGTTGATTTGGGCCCTTGCAATGTTTCCCAGAAATATTTTTTGTTACGCTGGTTGAAAGTCTCTTCACATCCTGATCGCAATCAATAATGATGTAAAAATATTGATATACTTTAAGCTATATTTACCTTCTGTGAAAGGCTCAGGACCATAACATGTTACATAACATTCAATCATTGCATTCAGATAGGATGTCCTACTTGCCTGTCAAACTATGTATGTGTTCACGTGTGTTGGAGGAGGCGTGGCTTTAGAGAGCGCTCTGAAGAGGGGGCGGGATCTTATGCTTTCAAAGCTAGTTTGCTATAGCTAGCTTCTCCAAAATGGAACACCCTACCTTTAAATTAGCTTATGTTCAGGTTTATATGATAGCTTTATCTTTGTCCAAGTCTGGGGTGTTTATTTTAGCTTTTCAGACTGGGAGAACAATTAAATCAGATAAAACCAGTAAAGCTTTTCTTGTTTTTTTAAGATGTCATTTTGACATTACCCGCATTAGTATATTAGTCAGTTGATGTACTATGTAACCATTAGCTGGTCGTACAACTGTGTTGAGTGTGGAAGTCATCCATACTAAACTAGTGTGTTGATTGGTTAATCACTGACTAAATCTTTTAATCCTGATAGGCTGCCCAGAAGAAGCTTCGCCAGGCTAGCACCAATGTTAAACACTGGAACGTTCAGATGAACAGATTAATGCACCCCATTGGACCAGGAGGTGTGTATGAAACTCTTTATATGAGAAGGGAGTCGATGGGTTTTTCAGAATTGTGACTTAAAACTAACCAGTTCACACTGTAAAGTTATCGCCCAGACAGAAATGCGTTCTGCACACCTTGTTCCTACTGCTGTTTCAGAGAAAGAACAAGATTAACCTCATGCCCGTAACACAGCTACTTTAAAACTGCAATCCTTAACTTTTGAGCTTACAGTTGTGAATCGGGGCACATTAAGGAGATCGTGTTGAGCACTGATCTGTCATGCAGTTGCTCAATAACTGTTTTTGTTCATTTTTTACCCCAAAAATTTACGGATCGCAGCTTTGAGAACATCTGCTTTATTGACAGATGTACATTTAATGAGCTGATTTTATAACCAGAAAACCTTCTTAACTTTGCTGTGTTTTCTGATCTTGTGCTTGTGTTGTTCTCCAGAGAAACGGGCCTCTGGAGGCGGGTCTTTCTCCAGCTTTCGTATCCCGTCACAGAAGGACCCGGGACTGCGTCTGAGGCAGAAAACTGATGAACACAATGAAGAAAGCAAAGAAAACGTGGAAAACATTGTAGGATCTGAAGCCGACAAGCGTCTCTCACAAACCTCCAACGGAGACATGGAAATACCCTGACAACATTCCAGAAAAACAAACTATCTCAATGTAAAAAGGACTAAAACTACTTTTTAAATGACGTTTTAAGCAAGTGGTTTTGAAAGGTGACTAAACAACGCCTCATACCTAAAACATTCATTGTGTTTTAATACAGTAATGTGTTGTACATCTGACTTTTTAAAACAGTATTTTAATGTAGTTGGTAAATAATTCCCAGATTCACTCATGAATTGTTCGAAAGCTGTTTTGTAGATTAAGACACTGAGTAAATATGAAGCATTTTTCATGATGGTTTCATGTGCTGAATTGATGGACCTTGTGCTCTAAGGTTTAGCTACAGGCTAATATATATATATATGTTTGTGTGTGTGTGTGTGTGTACATATATGCTGCATAAAGATCTGCAGCAGTAGACAGGATTTGTTGCGAGGGAGGAACATGTTCTGTGTATCTGTGGTTTTGAGAACTTCCTGCCCCTGCAGTCACATAACGAACCCATGAAGACAAATGCGTGGCACACACATGCTTTACATACATTTAGGAAACCACTGCTCAAAAAAATAAAGCAAAATATAAACTGTTTAATAGGTATACGCTAAAAAATAGTTTTGTGTTCGTAAGTTTTACAACAATTGAGAAAACACTTAAAATGAAATAATACATGTGTTAACGGAGTTCAATCCTTGTGGTGTTTTGACGAGAAATCGGGAAACGAAGACACCTGCTGGTCAGCGATGGTTACTACAACTTCTTCAGAACAACACGTTCTGCGTTGTGCTACACCCGGAGCACTAGTTGGCAGTAAGGTCCACCAATAAAACAACTAACCCGCATATTAACCCGGAAAAAATAACCTGGAACGGTTGCTGTTCCGAAACAGCTGCTTAGTACAGAGAAGATGGCTTCACGCCTGAGCCGACTCTGGCCCACCCTGTCCCGGGTTCGGCTGGGCTCGGCGCTCGGAACTCGCTGCGTGTCACAGACGCCGAAATCCAGCGCGTCCGGTGCGAGCGTGATGTCCGATCTGCAGCCCGTGTCTCCCGCAGCACAGGACAGCCATGGACACGGAGAGGTCAACCCGTTTGAGAAGGTATGACAGTCATAGACACGCATGAAGTTATAAATCAGTAATCCTGGTGTCGTACAGTCACAATATGAACTGTACTTAGGTTGATGTACGATGCCTGGCAAGTGTGTATGATGCACATGATTTCGGTTGTCTTTTCTTGTATTTATAATCTGAATCGTGTTGCATGTTGCACAGCTATAGCTACAGTAATTTCCAGCAATTACGGTTTTGTGCCATAAAAATTGTGTTTTGTGGTATTTAGTTTTTTCTATATTATCTAATGCTCGCTTGAGTAAAATGTATAACTTAATGTAAATGAAGCTATAACAGGAGAATTTTCCAGTCCAGTTAATTTCTTCCAGTGCTAGTTAATTTGTTGGTTAGTGAGTTGATTAGTTGGTTATGGAGGTAGTCTGTTTATTACAGTGTTACTGGGCTACTCAATGTTGTTTAATACAAATTGCTTGGAATCATGTTTACAGACTAACAATTGTGACATGTTTATGAAGTTGTTTGGAGAAACAGCAGTCAGCTTTTAATTAAACTGTCGGATGACCTTAAACAAGTAATATATGTGCATGTATTTCTCTGTGTTTTTGCAGAATCCAGATTTCCATGGCTTCCATCATCAGGATTCTTTTGTGGATGAGTGGAACATGAGATTGGCGTTTTTCTTCGGCATTTCTGTGGCTATTGTTATCGGAGGCACTTTCATTCATTATTTACCTGATCATGGGTGAGTGACGCTGTGTACAGTTTGTCATTGATTCGATTGGATGGTTTCTTAACAAATAAATGCATTTGTATATTATGTGCCGTGTGATTCATAATCTCGACATAATCTTGTAAGGGTGTAAAAAATAATGTAACAATTTAATGCAATTATATGTTGCAGTTTAATGGCACCAACAGAATCCAGAATGATTATTGTGTTGTTCAGTACTGCAGAACATCTGTTCAGCTGGACATGGGAAGCAGTTTTAGAGCAAGACGCACTTTCTCCGACTTTTTGTGTTAAAGCATAAGCGGTTGATTATAATCGTGTATTTAGCCCTGTAACTGATGCATTCAGGCTTGTCCGAATATACAAACGTAAATTAGTTCTCTGAATACTATCATAATTCCAGCTTTTATCTCCACCTACCTTAAGGAATAGTTTACTTTTCAAATTCTCATTTAGCAGAATGTCCAGACAGCTTTTTGTTCGTACAGTGAGAGTAGATCAAATGAGTTTTGATATGCTAATGGAGTTATCTAGCTAACTCTTTTAATACTCCAAACAAGAAAGCAAGCAAGCAAGCAAGTAATAGAGGGTCAAAATGACATGAGAGTGAGTCATTTATGACAGAATTGTTAGTTAAATTTAGTTTAAATTTAGTTAGTTAAAGTTAGTTAAATTTGTTAGTTAGTTAGGTGAGCTATCTCATAAATGTGTTCCTTTGTCTTTAACCTGCTGTTTGTAATCTTTTCTATAGACCAGTAAATTGATTGATTTAGATGCATTTTATCTTCCTGGGTGTGGCTTTTTATCGCAGGTTTATTTTGTCAGTAGTACTAATGACTTGTTATTTCTTTTAATCATAATGCACATCTCTCTCTCTCTCTCTCTCTCTCTCTCTCTCAGTATGAGACAGTGGGCCCGTCGGGAGGCTGAGAGGTTGATCAAACAGAGGGAGGCTGACGGTCTTCCACTCATGACTGAAAACTATTATGAGCCCGGCAAGATCGTTCTTCCCTCATCTGAGGAGTAAACAGCATTGTGTCGATAAATATCCTGTTCATTTGTATTTCATTGTACATTTCAGTCTCTTTAACTGTTGTAATAAAACTATATGTTCTAATATAGTAGTGTGGGGTTTTTCAAATTTAAATGGACGTTTATATATATATTTTAAGGTGTTGTAAGAATTGTACTGTTAACTGGGTATACGGGCAAATGTTTCAGCCAGCACCTAAACCCAGTAAGTGGTTAAAATATGGTAGATATACTACTTCGGTTAGTTACTTCATAAAGCATTTTAACGAGATGTGAAAAATACTGAATCTGTGTTGTACAGAAAGCTTAAGAAGGAAAACTTTATTTATTTAGTCACTTCAATGATGCTATACTTATATTTATAAACATATATATATATATATATATATATATACACATACATATATAAAACATTTGCAAATCTTTTATATGTATTTTTATTCACTTCAGTAGAATATAATGAGAATCTTATGTCACACGTATGGAGATAAACCAACAGCTGCAAAAACTTTTAGTTTAGATTCATCTGCATTTGTTAAAGCCGGAATCCATAATGTTTGCTTCTTTATCGACATCTTTGTTTAAAACATAAATTTGCATGTTATTTTAAATCATTTTCTTTATGTATGAAGTCAAATGAAGCCAAACTGACAACTTACTGTTGTGAATCACTGTAAGTTTTGAACACTGATCTCTTAAATACTTGCTCAACAACTGATTCTTGTTTATGGTTTAACCAAAACAGTTAAGAATAGCAGCTTTTAAAGACTACATTAGTGCGTGATGTTTTAAAACACAAAAACAACAAACAACAACAATATAATACAGTGACACCAAGTCTTCGTACAAAAGCCTTATAACACAATTATCCAGAAAACGTCGACGCGTCCCGAATTCTGATTGGTGGAGGTGACTGGGAGTGGGCGTGTCTTAGCAGCGTGGCACCGTTTGCGGGGCGTGGCTTTGGGGTCGTACAGGAAAAGATAAAGAAAGCGAGGACATCTAAAACGAAAACGGTAAATAATCACACAAATACAGCCCCGGTACTACCACTCGATATGCTGCTTCATTTCCCGCAGGTTCTAGCGACAGTATAACCGACTGTGACTTTTAAAAGTCCTTCCGTTGTGTTAATATACGCTAACAATGTGCGGCTAGCTCAGTGCTAACAGGCTAAGTGTGATGATGACGGAAACGGACGAACAGCAAGATCACAAACATGAGTTTTGATTCGCAATAAACTACTGTAACGGGTCCAGGAAGTTTAATATAGATGTCTCTGTGTGGTAGCAGTTCAATAATGGGCATCTGTTGCCCGTTTTGACACTTATTTGGGCGTGAGATGAGCCGTCTGTGTTAGCTTAGAGAGTTACCGGGAAGGCTGGTCCAGTTTGACGCATACATGCGGGTTTTAATAACCAGCACTTCCAGTTTATTCTCCAGCACAATCCTCTGCCCTGTTAAAGATCTTTTTCTCTGGTGAATCGATTAAAACCCGTTTGTTTGCCGGTTTTCTCAGCGACAGTAACTTACTGACATCAGTCAGCTGTATATGGGTTTCTATCATGAGACATTAGTGTAGGGGACGTGTATTGCTTCGGCTGTGTGTTTTGCTTGCACTGATGAGTGAATCGAAAAGGGTGCGGCGTGTTATGACAGCAGATGGGAGGTGTGTGTGTGTGTGTATGATGTATAATTACACAATCATTGAAACGGATGAAATATACGTTATGCAAAAATTGTGCATTAGGTTTTTCAGAATCTGACACACCCTAGATCAGTGTTTTTACATAGCCTTCCTGTTTCATTTCCAAGCTTCTATACAAGCATGCATGTTTCATGCACCTGCTAATCTGTCGTGGCTGATATGACCCCGTGTAATTGTTCTTCCATGTGAAACATCATATTCCTCTCCTCATTGAATTAAGGTTCAGTAATTAACAGAAAATGTGCTAATCACTGGCTAGGAGCGCCTTCCATCCGCTTCCTGTATTATTAGCAGAACTCTTTCGTGTGACAGATGGCTGCAATTCGTAAGAAGCTGGTCATCGTCGGCGATGGAGCGTGTGGAAAGACATGTTTACTGATTGTTTTCAGTAAAGACCAGTTTCCGGAGGTCTACGTACCCACAGTGTTTGAAAACTATGTCGCTGATATTGAGGTGGATGGCAAACAGGTCAGTATGTCTTAGTAACATCCACTGCTATGTCACCACTGTCTTCATATACAGCCTGTGTTTTGATGGACTCAGTCGCGGTGTGTAAAGCGCTGTGTTTGGTGGCAGGTGGAACTGGCACTATGGGACACAGCTGGACAGGAGGACTATGACAGACTGAGACCCCTCTCGTACCCAGACACTGATGTCATCCTCATGTGTTTCTCCATTGACAGTCCCGACAGCTTGGGTGAGGTCATCTGTCACCATTAGTCTTTAAATGTTTCTGATTTCAGTCTTATGCTGATTAAAGCTGCAGTCTGTAACTCTCACCTTTATCATCATCTCATAAAAAAACATACAATGAAGCCAAACTGTCATTTTAAATCTGACCTGAACTATAAAACTCAAATTATAAATCATTGTTATAACGTATCGTTGTGAATTGCAGTAAAGCAAGTTAACTGTTTTGAACACTGATTTGTCTTTCTCAATAACTCATTTTTGACTAAATTGCGACTTTAACTCAAGATCTGACATGATATTTGAACACAAGCCCTTTATGATCTTTTGTTTAGTTTATATATGTATGTCAAGTAAAACCATGAAATGGCTCACAGTTTTCTTCCCTGTGGTGATGTCGTTACTATGGAAACAGGAAAATACTGTTTTTTGTCCACTTTTTAATAGCTAGTAGATTTTAGTTAGCATCACAGCTTTAAATGATATTGCTAGTCAGAAGCAGATGGTACGAGGGGAAGAAACATGCTCACTCCAGAGGGCACTCAGTTGGACAGAAATCTGTATTTGTCGCCGAGTGCAAGATGAGTCATCAGTAATTGTGAGCCATTTTCATGAAAGAGAAAGACTGCAAATTTTAAATGCATGTATCTGTGAGAACCTTCAGGAGCGTGCTAGCATATTAATGGTCTCCAAGCTATCAAAGCTTTTAGAGCTAGGTACTAGTTATTAATATGAGTTTTTCTAATGACTGGTGTTTAAAAAGCAATATTGAGAAGCAAAAGGCTAATGCACTACATGGCAGAAAAATGGAAAGATTTATCGGCCAAAGGTATGAAAATGACATGACGATATTATAAAAATTGCAATCACGGGCGATATATCGGTCTACCACTATACTAAAGCATTTACTAGCCCAACTGAATAGTTTTTTTCTGTGATCACCGAATGTGAAACTCTGTTTTCATACAGAGAACATTCCAGAGAAATGGACACCGGAGGTGAAACATTTCTGTCCCAATGTTCCAATAATTCTGGTGGGTAATAAAAAAGATTTACGGAATGATGATCACACTCGACGGGAGCTGCTGAAGATGAAACAGGTGTGTGTGTGTGTGTGTGAGTTACCACCTGTTACACCAAACATACATATCTGATGGTGTTACTGGGGTGTACTAATGCCCTGTCAATGTTTTCTGCCTCAAACAGGAACCAGTTAAACCAGAAGAGGGCCGAGACATGGCCAATCGCATCAATGCCTTCGGCTACCTCGAGTGTTCGGCTAAAACCAAGGAGGGCGTGAGGGAAGTTTTCGAAATGGCCACAAGGGCGGCGCTCCAAGCCAAGAAACGTGGCAAGAAGAACACATGCGCTTTGCTCTAGAGATCAGAGGAAAGATAATAATGAGGGAGGGAACGGGGTAACCAGACTAGGTCAAGGAAAATGAAAGAGCTATAGAGTGCAAATAGAGGGAAGAATTGCCCCTAGTGTTAATTACATGCTTGGGGGTCAGGGAGGGTCATTTTAAAACCCAGGCCAAAGGAAACTACAGCTGATAGTAGAGACTGGTACTGGTGTAAAGGGACTTAAACATTTTTATGGTCAATATGTTTGACATCAGTTCTCTTTAAAATCAAGATTAGTTGACGTAAAGCCTTCAGGCTGATCACGAGCTGTTTGTAGGATAAGACCGCCGTGGTTCGGGGTGGGATTATACGAGATGTTTGTTGGCCTGTACCGCATCTTCTGGACAGAAGATCAGCACTGTTAGCAAGAACAGAAACAAATGACCTGAAAAGATTCCTTTATTGGCACTAAGTGCACTATTCAGGTTGTATAAGGCATTAGTTAGTACCCTACATCGTGTATACTACATGTCAAGCAGGGAGTTGATTTGTTTGGATTGAAACTTTAGCCAGATAATAAAAAACTCTAATAAGGCCGTTTATAAACCTCCAGGGACACAGTGGCGTCTTATGTTAATCGTTAATGCCTGTCTATCATACTGCAAGTTTTAATGTTTAATAATCCTCTTCCTACATTTACAGCTAATTCTGTTTGTTAACGCAGCTGGTATCTTTGTGCCCTTCTGTCCTGCAGCCAAACAGACGGTTTAGTCACTGGTTCAAATGAGTGGAGATCTGACGATTACTTGTTCCACTAGAAGTTAAATATATCTCCTACTTTTGTTTTTGTCGTTTGCCTATAAATTGTTTTATAAAATGCATTAAGCAGCGATGATACTAATTTACACTTCTGTGGGTATTTTATGTGCTTGCTCATAACACAAGTAATTAAAAAGACATTTTGGATAATCAGCACTAACGGAGCTCAAATCAAAACTACAGATACGACTGTACCTCGGCTGTTTGGTTTTGGAAATATATGTCGTTTTTTTTATTCTGTGACAGTTAAACATTTTGCATATAAACCTCATAATCATGTCCTGTGTTCCTCCTGCTCACAGAAGAGGCTTTTTTTGGTGTGCAGAAACAAATACAGCCGTTCAAGTTTCACTGTATACATGAGAAACTCCATCCACTACTTCCATGTTTTTCCTTTATTTCCTCTCCTGTATTGTATGTTATTTCTTTTCTTCTTTTGTGAAATTCTACTGGCTTACACTATATCAGTTTTGCATATTTTTAAATTTCTAGTACGTTAGAATTTTAAAATGAAGAAGGGATAAAGTAACAGTGATTTTGAGAGAGCCGTTTAATGCCACGTCACTGAATGCGAGTCATTTTGTGGAAGAGATCCTGCGTTCCATTGTAAGAAAGAGTCTTTGATGCATCAGTTATGTTTTGTAACACCAGTGTCTCCAGATTCCCACAGACTCGTTTGAAATGTACTGAAAAAATAAATTCTTATAGATCACATTTGCATGGGTTTTCATTTGTATGTCTGTTCTCAGGTCAGCGTACCTTAATATCTCATTACCAGTCAATGAAAAAGTGATCGCCAGTAAACATGCGAGACGATCAGGAGTTTAAGAAGAGGTAGGTGACAAAAAGTGTAGCAGGTCATCCAGGGTGTAAAACTACCAGACAGTCTTCACAATGATCTGTGCAATCCAGCCACAAATTCATGATAATACAGCTCTGAGAAGAAATGTAAGAAGAAATTAAGTTGCAGGTTTTTTCATATTTAGTTAGTTAAAATGATATAAATGATACAATATCAAATCTTGAGGGGCAAACCTGAGTCTGGGTCTATGATGGCATGTCTGATGAGGAAATCCAGAACCACCATGGCACAGTTCGGCTTAAATTCTTCACTGACCAGCAGATCTTTCACCTGAGAAACCATTTGTGTCACGTGCCAGTTTATACAAAAGACATCAAACTTATTTAAAGCTGCAATCTGTAACCCTTTATGAAT
>JAZGTJ010010884.1:0-17561 GCA_036877575.1 Botia almorhae
TCTACCCGCATGTTTAGAGAGGGCACAGCTTACTAATACTAATAAACTAAAACAATGGTTGAAAAATAAAGACAACAGATTAAAAACACTAAAATACTAAGACAAGACACGGAGCAGTCAAAACATGCTGCAGCTAGCTCGCGCCTGCGCACAGCAGTCCATCATCCCAAAAAAACTTGAACAGATCAGGGTAGTATTTGACTCCAACACACACAGCATGAAGGTATCTCTTTCAATAATGTGCTTCTTACTGTTATTAAGACCAGATCTTAATAACAGCCTTACTGAGGTTCTGATGCATTTCAGGAAAGAGTCTTGTAAAGTGATGAAACAAGGGAGGAGTAGAAGGGAGTATTCAGATTTGCTCATCTCTCTGAAGAATTAAGCTGTGCTGCTGTGTGCTATGTGACTGCTGCTCCAGTTTTTTTTACAATATTCATGCCTTCGAAAGCATTGTCAGTAAGTAGATATTGTAAAATGTGTACTTTGAGAACATTTTCTTTATTTTCTATGCTTTATAACTTTAATTATTAAGTACCTATTGTTCAGTTCAGTTAGGAAACACTGAGATCAGTAGTCCTGTAGGCTATACTGTAAGCTGCTGTTCACCACAGGCCTGCATGGTGGCTTTTTTTTATTATTTAGACTAGAAAATGCTCAAAAAGCAGGGCAGAGACATGCTGGTCAGGTTAGAGTTTTTTTTAACAGTTTATAAATAAAATAGAATTTTACCTTCCTATGTTATCACCTATAAATAAATTTATTCTGTCCACTGAATTAAGTATTTTGGGTTTATTGGACTCTTATTTGAAAATTATCTGACTAAGCAGGGGAGCAGTCATCATAGTTAAGTTTTGCTCAGCTCTCTCAAGCATTAAGCTGCATAGTACTGTCAACAACATTATAATGCTGCTCCAGTTTTTATGTTTATGCCTTTGAAAAAAACTGTCAGTAAGTACATATTGTAAAATGTGAGAATATCTTTATTATTTTTGATGCTATATTGGTAATGCAGTATTGTTTTATACTAATTGTTCAGTCTGTAAATCTTTGTCTTTCCACCTTTGTGTCTTATTTACTAAAAGCACTCTATTAATGTCAGGGTTGCGAGCAGGAAGAATCCAAATGCAGGCAGCGGTACAAAGCCAAAACTTTATTAACAAACTAAGGCAACAAAAACCCAACAGAAGCAACAGCCACAAGGGGGCGACCCAAAGCAACAGAAGAACAGCTTAGGAAATCAAAACGCACAATTCAAAAACTGAAGTGACGAACAATCTACCAGGGATGAATAATGAATTAACATACACAATGGTAAATAACGAATAACTGAAGTTCTAATATAAATACACAAATTAATTACAAAAGGCAGATATGGCTACGAACTAAAACATAAACTAAACAGGGGACCTTTAAACATAGAACAGAGCTAGACTAGGATAAAGACACATACCAGACAACACTGACTAAACTGTGACTTTACACTGAACTAGACAGATGACGCTAAACACAGAACGAGGCAAAAATGAGACAACAATAAATACAAGGACACGACAGAAACAGTAACGGGCTTTGACACCACAGGCTACGACAACAATGAACAAGAAAGAACTGCGAGCCAGAAAACGAACGTAGAGACAAAGCTCTCAACAGCGGGCAAACACAATCTCCACAACATCCAAATTGAACAACACGAACCGGCACAAGACAGCGAACATGAGGGCAATAAATACACAGGGGTAAATGAGAGCGACAGGTGCACGACATTAACGAGAAAACAAGGCAACAAGGAGGCGGGGTAATGACGCAAGACCGGAGAGCACATGGCTAATAAATATGCGATTAGCCATGTGCTTCCACACGCAACATACACCCAGAGCGCAAGTTCAGACTCTGCCTCAAAACGAGAGCGGACTAGGACAGATTAAGTGGAGCCTCAACCTCGCGCTCTGACACGCAACGAGACAGAGTCAGGATCCTGACAGAACCCCCCCTCAAGGGACGCACCCTGGGCGTCCCAAGGAACCACTGACCGACCAGGAAGGGGGGTTCGACAAGACTAGACAAGACATGAGACAGACAGACAGGCGAACTAAAAGCCATGAGGGCGTGCAGACAACAAAAGACCGGACAGGAACAAAACATGTGACAAGACAGGTAGAACACTGGACAGGACAGGCATGACATTTAACAATGCGGACATGACATTGGACAGGACAAGAGACACTTTAGACAGCACAGGGACGATAGACGACAAAGCGGGCAGAACAGAAGGTAAGGACATGGTAAGGGCATTAATTGAACTGAAAAACATTGGTAAAACTGAAATGGGATTAACTGAACTACTAAATAAAGATTAAATAGGGAACACAGTCTTGGTAACACATGAGGGTAATTTAGGGTGACGAGCCAGGCTGGGAGTCCTTCGGGAGACCCGGGAGACTTGGGAGGACCACTCGTTCCTGGCTTGTAGCTTGGCGCGCCGACCGGAGGGAAACCCGGCACGCCGATTGGAGGAAAACCCGGCACTTCGACCGGAGGGAATCCTGGGACAGGCGGGCGCCTTTCGAGGGAGACAGGCTTGACTCTAATCGAAACTGAAACAAGACGAGGTAAGTCAAGTCAAAAGACCCACTTTGACACATAACAGGCTGTGTTAGGATCCTGGCAAAATGCGATCTCCAAAACTGGCAGCAGCCAGGATCCTGACAGAACCCCCCTGGGAGTACCAACTGGACCACTGACTGAATAGGATGGAAGAGAAGGGTTCAACTAGACAAGACACATAACTGAAACCGAGACAGACAGGCAAACTAAAAGCCACAAGGGCGTGCAGACAATATTAGACCAGACAAAAACAAGACATGAGACAAGACAGGCAGGACATTAGACAAGACAGGTACGACATTCAACATGACGGACAAGACGTTAGACACGACAGGAGAGACTGTGGGTGGACCTCCCACTCTTGAGCTTGGACCCGGCACGCCGACCGGAGGGAGACCCGGCAAGCCCTGAAGAGAGACCTGGAGCGAGCGCCTTGGGTGCTGGCGCCTTGGGTGCTGTTTATTTTATTTATAATAATAATTATAAGAATGATTTTACTGTATGAATATTACATTTTTGGGGAGTAAGACATTTTTCTTGAGTATAATTTTTTAGTACTCTTTCCACTTCTGGATATGGTGACGAAAAAATTGGAAACCATTTCACCTTGTCAAGCCTGTAATAACAGAATTTACTCAAACTAAACTCAAACTTACCGGGGTAGCCATGCACTGAAACTGGCTTTTGTGCAACAGGCAGTTGCACCAGTTCCTGTTCGGTTCCTAAGTGCAACAGGCACTAATACCATCAAATTTAATACGGAGACAAAACACACACATACACAAAGCCTACATCTTTTACCCCACTTATTTTCATAATAATCATTACTAGATTAATAATCACAATATGGACATTTTTTTATATAATCTTTGTTATATAAATCAATGCAAAAAAAACCAAATATAAGAACAACTGAATTACCTGTTTCACTTTTGTCATTGATTTCATCTAAGCATCATAAGCATTCAAGAAAAACTCGTGAAATAATTATTGTAACAAAAAACTGTCATGTTTTGACTATATAGACACTGTTAATTTCAAAGAACTCTAAGTTACTGTATTTAATATGTACAGTACCATAACTATATTTCTGTTTTACTACATGATGGCACTGTAATTATGTAACACTGTAATCATGTAAAACTGTTAAAACGTCTTAAGTACACACACTGCAATTCATTAAATTGAATACAGTTTTTATTACATTTTATATAGGCCTATAATTTACTTTTGTAACGGCTCTCTCATGTCATCGATACATTATCACCTTTCAACGCAACCCAGCACTGGGAGGTTATCGCGGCTATGGTGCCAGCTGCCCCTCATAAATATAGACTTATAATGATCAAGTCTTGTCCCAGCATTTATTGGTAAATTGATTTGGATAAAAGCATCTGCTAAATAATTACATGTTATTATATAAAATGTTAAAAATTGTAATAAAGAAAAAATAAGTGACTGTACGTCTCCAGTTTATTCAGGTGAGATACATGGAGTGGATACATTGTAGGTAGAAAGACAAGGAAAGAAAAAATTATACCTGTCTAAAAAATCAGTAGCATAAGTTTTCTCTTGCTGAGTGTATTATTAGTCTTATTTTTCGCTTAAATTAGCTTCACATGTGCGGCACAAATTTAAGCAGTTGTAAGCAGCGTTCAAGACACCACTCTTTTTTTATTTGTTTTTCTCCAATTCTGTTTCATTCTTTCATTATCTAATGTTCAGGTATTTGTATTTTGTATGTATTTTTTGCGTATTGTATTTTATGGTATTATTGCAAATCCCTTATACCCCTGTCCCATAAGATGTTCTTTTTTATGTGCCATCTCTATGTAAGTTAGAACAGCATATCTTGCCTAATATGATACCTGTCATGTTAATTGACTGCATGTTGCATAGTCTCAGATGTACATACTGTTTTAGTTGGCAGTCTGAATAAATTACCCTCTAGGGTAATAAATTACTCTCTTAGACCACTGAGAGAGGTGGTCTTCGCACATAATGACAGGTATTTCTAATACATTTATTCAAACGGTCCAAATGTGTTTTTGTTTTCATCGGTTCAGTCAATTCTTTATTCATAAACCCACTACAAACCTAGTATCCATAATTTTTTTTACATTTTTACAAGATACATCTTGCACATACTATTTTTTCCATGTATTATATTAATATAATTAATTATATTAATATTAATTGTGTTTTTTGTATCTCAGGATTATGTGTAAAGATGCTTTAAAACAATGTTACATTGTAAAATGCGTTATATAAATAAAATTAAATTGAAAATTGCCATTCTTCTCACATCTCACATGAGGCTGGCAACAAACAACTGATCACAGAACATTCCTACAGCACTACGACAGGTGTTAAACCACGACACTTCCGGTACTTTTACGGCAGCCTGGTTTCTTCTCAAACATCACAAACGTCAGCTGGCTGAGAGAGATGATAGGAACACGCTTAAAATAAATAAACAGGGATGAAATAAACTCGAGCGGACAAACATGATTTGGCGATGCGAGCTTTGCTGCAACGCGAGAAAGTAAATCCTCAACAGTCATCGTAAACTGGGTGAGCAGGAATGTGTTGATTATTGAGCGGACTAACATAACCGAAACTACAGCAGAAATAAATACAAACTAACAACAGAAAAAGTGCATCATTATAATTATATTTTGTCAATATACCAAAGAAATTGAAGACAAATAGCTGATATAAATATTTATTACTTTTTGTGGCAGGAAGTGGATTTTCCTTGGTAAATGATTAAAACATTTTCGCCTGTTTCAGCAGACTATCGCTCTTGTTTGTTAGTTTTCAAATTAAGTTGATACTACTATGCCTGTCAGAGCTGTTTGCCACTCCCAGAAATTACTGCTGCCAGGAGGTCACTAATGCACTTTACAGTGGTAACTCCACTGAAGCAACGTTTGAAGCAAACAACAGGTAATGTGGCTTCAGCAAAGATTAAAGGGCCTTCCTGGTTTGCTTTCAAGCAGCTGGGCCCGTCGTGTTTTAGTTGGATTTCTACTTTTCCTCATTTTTTACTGGCACTTGAGCTCAGATGGGATCCTAAATTTTCTAAACCTATCCAGGGAGTCAGGGGGAGCTGTGGGTGTGTGTTTGCAGACGGATATCCACAGATGGCTGTCCCTGGTTGACAGGGGGGAAGGAGTGATTTTCACCCCTCAGACAAAAGAATCAGAACCATTTGTTGTTGGTAATGGGTATTTTTTGGTAGATGTGGACTCGAACAAACTCTGGGTAGCTTCATCTTTACAGCCTGGTTCAGCACCGGTTTACCAAACAGACTACTCACCAATAGCATGGCTACAGATGTCAGGAACGCACTTAGAGGCACAGGCCATGATGCTGTGGTACAGAAAAGGCTCTGTGCTTTCTTCTCGGTGCATTCAGACTGGTACTTCTCATTTATCTCAAGATTGTGTCGTTGTGCGAGAGGAGTTTGTTGCCCATCGCAACCGACCCAGTGTTTATCTTCAGAGGATTCACATATCAAATCCTACAGATAGTATGGTTTCATTTGATGTGTCCTTGGAGTCTCCTTCATTTAGGAGGACTGTGGAGAAGATGGAAGAAAAGGAATTCTTGCTCTCCTCAGGTAGGGTGCACACGGAAAAGAAGGAAACTGTCTTTGTGGTAGTGGCAACAAAGAGACTCGGTACGAAGATCCAGATTCCTGCTAAATCTGAATACTCAGAAAACATGGTGAGTGTGATTCACACCTCAGAGCCCACCAAAGGCTTGAAACTGGATGAAATCCTTAGGAAGCTCAGTGAAGGAGTCAAGAGAGAGATGGTGGATGTTCTCCAATCTAATATAGAAGAATTAATGCAAGAGCACCAGCAAGCATGGGTGGATCTCTTCATATCTGGCAAGTTAACAGAGCAAAATGTTGAAAGATCATGTATTGTTATTGTATTGTAATAATATTTAATGTCAGTTGTAAATATTCCAATGCTGGACCTCACAGGTTGTTAAAGGATATAGTTCACCCAAAAACTTGGTTAAAAAAACTTTTTCTTCTGTGGATAACAATAGAAGATATTTTGAGAAATGTACTTTAAAACCTCAGTACTTAAAAATATCTTCATTTGTGTTCCTGAAAAGCATGTGAGAAATGACATTAGTATGAGTAAATGATGGAAGAATTTTCATTTATGGGTAAACTATCTCTTTAACTGGTCTGTTTCAGACAGACTTCCAAGGCATCGTAGCACCATGTCTAATTATGCTCATTTCTCTTTAAAAATATTATCAGTATATTACAATATTAATGTATATAGTATTGTAACAAAATATGTAAAAATACATATATAAAACATATAAATAGATATATAAAATACCTTTTATAAATGAATTTACTACTTATGCTTTATCAGACTTCAGATGTCTTTCTCAGACATCTTTTACTTCCACTTTTCGCCATAAACATCATAGACAGTGAAGGATACATATGTGCCTTCAGAAATCAACCAGGAAAAAGCAAATTAATAGATGAATTGTAAATCTTTTAGACACAGCAATTACTTTTCCGGTTGCTACTTTAAATACATTTAGTGAAAATAAAAGTTCACATTAAAGGAATATTCCACCAAGTAAACATTGGCCCATAAGTTACAAAGTCATCCAAGATGAATATGACTTTCTTCTTTCAGATAATATCCTGGCTCTTCCCAGCTTTGTAATGGCATTAAATAGTGCCCGTAATTTTGAAGCTCCAAAAAGTGCATTCATGCTTCATAAAAGTCATCCATATGACTCCAGGGGTTAATAAATACTTTCTGAAGTGAAATTCGTGTGCACAAGAAAAGAGTACTATTTTAAAAGTATTTAGTAGGTTTGGGTCAGTAGGCGGTGTTACATGGCAACCTTTGTTACATGGTGTTTGACCATTCATGATTACATTACTTGCCCTAGAAAATAAATCAGTATAGTTGGAAAATTAACGCATCTGTATGGGATTTATTTTGTGCAAACTTTGAAGAAACAAACAAACCAAAAATAAACAATATGAAAGATAAACACGTAATACAAAGGGCAAAAGTGTAACATGGTTTTTAAACAAACCATATTTTTTTAAAAATATTTTTAAACAACTGATTTTCACAAATCAGAGTTTCATTTTCACAGTTTTTGTTTTCTGCAAATTTATTTTCAACATTCTGGCACAAATTTCTTGTGGGGGTGTGGCTTAATTGTGCCTTACTCTTATTGGCTAGTGAAATTAGATTAGGTTATCCTTTATTTGTCACATACACTGTTACATGCAGTGAAATTGGGCCCCTCCGACCATACACAAACATCACATTTCGGGGGAAGACAAGTCAGTCGAGAGGTAGCATAGAAAAAAGGAAATAAAATACATTAGGAAAAAGGAGGCAAAAAAACCCTCCCAGACTGTCCTTCAAGTAGGGCAGTGTGAGATCAGGGGGGAAAAAGCCCCAGCAACAAGCACATAAACACATAACAGACATAACATTGCAACAGGGACAGGGGATGTGGAAGTAGTCCAATGTAGGCAATCCGCCTACCCACACCGGGGGGAAAAAGCATTTTGATGGACAGTTCTCTAACCTGGAAGCTCTGCCCACATGTGAGGTCTGTCATAATGCTAACATGATTAAATATGATGCAAGTATAATTTAGCATAATGCTACCATGATTTTGCATGATAGATATACTAAAATATGGCTTATTCATGTTGTTATAAGGTTGCTAGGGTGATCTAAATGGTTACTGGTGTAGCTTTTTTTTAAAGCGACTTACATTGCATTACACTATACATTGTTTCAGAATATGTGCAATCCCTGGGATCGAACCCATGACTCTGGCGTTGTTTATGCCATGCTCTAACCACTGAGCTACAGGAAAGCTAGGGTGTTGCTAGATGACAGTGTAAAGAAAAAAAGTGCAACGACTTATGTAAGAGAGTAATAGTGATGCTTTGCTTCGCAATCACCTATTAATTAGTTAAACTCATACAGATATGTTTACATATAAATGCATCATTTTGATCCCTAAATATGCTCATCACATACTGTTTTTTGTTTGTAAATTGAAATTTCACTTAAGTATTTATTAATTTATTTAATAATTACGTTTAATTAATTTAATAGGGGGCATTTATTAACCTCCTGAAGTGGATTATTCGTATGATGGATGGATGTGTTTTTTTGGAGCTTCAAAATCTCGGGCACTATTTAATGCCATTATAAAGAATATAACGAAGAGCCTGGATATTGTTTGATATAACTAATTGTGTTTGGCTGAAAGAATGTCATATTCACCTAGGATGCTTTGAGGGTGAGTAATTTATGGGCCAATTTGTGTTTTTGAATGTGGTATTTCTTTAAAGGATATGACCACCCCAAAATGAACCTCACCCCCAAAATTACCTCACCCCCATGTTTGTTTTTTTTTTTAAGGTTAATAAGGTTAAATTGCAGGTTTTTTCCCTATCTAATGCAATTAAACAGGGTTTTAAAGGTCCAAAATAAATTTCCAATGCAGTTTCAAATGGCTCCCCTCAACCCTAGCCGATGAATAAGGGTCTTGTCTAGTGAAACAACCAGTCATGTTTTTAAAAAAATCTAAAATTATATACTTTTTATATACGTCCCCAAACTCACACATTATGTAATCACAATGGAAAGGTCAAGTTGGACGTAGCGGAAGAACATTCCACTGGCCCTCCCGGTCGAGCCTGGCTTCTCCCAAGTTTTTTTTATCCATATATACATAATTGGATTTTTGGTTCCTTGCCACTGTCGCCCTGTTGGCTTGCTTGCTGGGAGACTGTTGACATCTAACTTAGCCTTTTTTGGGTTTGTTTTTGTAAATTGTAAATTTGTAAATTGCAAACGTCTAATATTTTTATGGTATATATTTATGTACGTATGTATTGTACTTTGCATGTTGTGTTTAGTTCATGGTACTATTGGTACTATTGCAAATTCCTTTTACCCCTGTCCCATAAGATATCTATTATATGCCATCCCTATGTAAACTAGAACGCATATCTTGCTTAAATAATTTTGTATAATTGTATTTAATAATTTTATATAACTGTATATTAAATAACAATCGTTTCAGTCAACTCTTTGTTCATAAACCTAGTATAACTAATTAGTCTTATACATCTCACACATATTATTTGCAATAATGCCATTACCATGTCTGACATGTATTTCTGTGTTTTATTATTATTCTTTGTTTTTTATGTAAAGCTGCTTTAAAGCAATGTGACATTGTATAAAGCACTATATAAATAAAATTGAATTTAAT
This sequence comes from Botia almorhae, assembly GCA_036877575.1. Lineage (NCBI taxonomy): Eukaryota > Metazoa > Chordata > Actinopteri > Cypriniformes > Botiidae > Botia > Botia almorhae. Next base: position 9,919 of record JAZGTJ010010884.1, read on the forward strand.
TGATTTTATTAGAAAGACAGAGCTGATAAATAGAATTTGAACTCTGCTCCACACTCCAGAGCTAAATGTGATGGTAATGCACCTCTTATGCTGGTTGCTAGATACCAGTAAAACTCAAGAAAAAGAATCACTCCTTTGTTTACAAGTGTGGGAAAGGGGGGCTATTCAGAAGTTGATTTGTATGCTAAGTGCTAACCTTTAAATGTATTTGCCAGTTTATTGTTTAAAATGCTCCTTCGTGCATGTCTGCCTATGTGACCTTTTTAACGTGATACATAATGCGTAAAGTCGGGGACATGCATTGCAGAGCAGACCAAGGCAACCATTTGTAGTTTAAAAGTATAAAAAAATTCTTAACATGAGTAATCATTTTGCTAGACAGGACCCTTATATGTTGGCTAGGGTTGCAATTCGATTGCATTAGATGCAGAAAAATCCTTTTGGCCTTTTGTTAAAATCTGGCATACAACAGTTTAATATCTTGTGACACACATGCTTTTAAACAGTCACTCTTTCTGTGTACCATTTGCTTCTTTACAGGTGTGGAGGTCAGAAAGATAACAGACATGCACACCCCATCTAGTCGCACGGTCAACAACACACTCTACTACATCCTCTCAACCTCCACAGTGCCCCTGCTGGATCGGAGTCTCACAGCAGAAGAGCATGAAAAGCTGGAGTCCAGTCTGAACTATGCTGACCACTGCTTCAGTGGCCATGCCACCATGCATGCTGAGAACCTGTGGCCAGAGCACCTGACCAATGTAGCTCAAATCCTGCAGCTTGTCAACCTCTGGAACCTGACTTTCCAGAAAAGAGGTTGCAGGATGCTTGTGGCAGCAGGTGCTCACGGTATGATGCAGGGCATGGTCCTTAGTTTCGGAGGTCTGCAATTTACTGAAAACCATCTCCAGTTTCAGGCAGACCCTGACGTTCTTCACAACAGCTACTCGTTGAGGGGTATCCATTACAATAAAGACCTCATTAACCTGTCTGTATTGCAGAATGTTGAAGGAAAACCTTTTCTACACGTGTCTGTCAAGCCCCAAGAAAAACCTGTGAAGTTGTATGCTTGTGAAGCAGGATGCATGAACGAGCCCATGGAGCTGACCTCAGAGCTGCGGGGTCACACATTTTCTGTGATGGTGACCCAGCCCATAACACCCCTACTGTACATCTCCACGGATCTCACTCACCTGCAGGACCTGAGGCACACCATGCATGTTAAGGCCATCTTGGCACATGAGGACCACATGGCTAAACAGTACCCAGGGCTGCCATTCCTTTTCTGGTTCAGTGTAGCATCCCTTATCACACTCTTCCACCTCTTCCTTTTCAAACTCATCTACAATGAGTACTGTGGTCTGGGAGCCAAGCCGCTCTTCAGAAGTAAGATATAGATGGCCAGAGCAAGACACATTATTGGTTTGGGTGACACACCAAACTCTGAATCTGCTGTTATTGGAGGGTGAGGCATGCTGGAAATAGTTATTTAAAGTCCTTTGCAATCTTTACTTTGGATGTTTTCTGCTACTTGATTTCAAATTTCCTCATCAACTGTAGCACCAGTGCTGTAAAGACACTAGTTAGCAGCCTGTGTTTTTTTCCTACATTTTGACACAATTGGAACTGATTTGCATCATAACTAACAACTATCAAGATGTTCATTTATTTTTTATTACAAACTGCTATTCTGCTTTGAATATTAAAGGACAATTTGTTTGTAATTTATCCCATTAATTCAAACTGAAATTCTCCATCTTTTATGTTGAATTTTTACAGGTCAAAAAATTTAATTTTTGTTTTGATTTTTGTCAGAATTTTTTTTTATCAAATTAAGTGTAAACCTTTAACTGGTGCCTTTAAGACTTTTCTTCTTCCAAGCAGGTTTAATGGGGGTTTGTTTCAGTGATTTCTGCTTTTCTGCCAAGTCTTTTGGTTTACATTCTGCCTCTGATTAAAGAGGCTTTCACATGTCATTGAAACGTACATTTTGAACTTTGAATATCCTGTTGACATGGAGCTGTTGCTACTTTGAAAAATTTAAACCCAAATATCAGTATATTTCACTAATCACCATTACTTACTGTCAATCCCAATCCCAAAAGGCAATACTGAAGCTGATGGGCAGAACTGCGGTAAAATTCCTGATAGACGCTGTGGAAAGACTGAGAAAGTAAAAATGGAGTTGAATCAATCCTGTCAAATATATCTTTGCACCTCAAAAGTAAAATAAAGAAACAGGAAAAATAATTTGCTTAAGGAAAATTAAGCCTTTTGGTTACCAATAAGTTTCTTAATTGTGACATTGTTTCCATTGTGACAATTTTATGACCATAAAGTTGTTATATAAATGCTACATTATATATAATTATACTTGTAGTATAGTTATAATAATAATAGTTGTATAGTTAGTTAGTTGTATAGTTTGTATTACATTATTCAGTAATAATTGTTATAAAAATAGGCTTTATTTTCTTTATGCAAAATATAATTTCTTTCTAAGAGGGGCCCACATTAAGTCTGTGTGATTGTCCTTTAATGGGCTACAGAAGATATGCCAGTTTAAAGTACAATACTTGAAAAGGAACTACTTCTAGTTATTAACCAAATGACTTTAACAACATTAATGTTTAAAAATGTTTTGCATAGACTGTTGTGTAATGCAGACCCTTTCACATATACACTGTTGCACTGATTTCACACATCGCAAACATACTCATTTGTTTTTAGTCTTTGGAAACAGTGTGGTATAGAATTCAAATAATGCCAAAAAATGCAGCATAAATGGGCATGGACGCTTTGAGAAGAAGGGCGGGGAGTGGGCGGTGCATTGGAAAAAGAGAGCGGATGTCTGTCAGTTGACCGCCTTAAATATCGACGTGTACCGAATAGTATGTTCTAAGCAACAGTGGTATTACAGAAAGAACAAAACTTAATATAACAAGTATTTAATTATAACAAAAGTAAAGTAAAACTAGAAAAGTGAAAATATGACAGCTACCTTAATTTAAAGAGATGGAAAAGTCCTCGCCACATGAACTTTGGAGGTCTGTAGCAATTGTTGGCGCAGAAAGTTGTCGACCTCTGCGCACTATGTGCCTTAGCATTCGCTGACCCCGCTCTGTCATTTAAGGTGGCCTACCAGTTCGTGGCTGAGTTGCTGTCATTCCCAATCGCTTCTGCTTTGTTATAATACCACTGACAGTTGACTGGAATATTTAGTAGCGAGAAATTTCATGACTGGACTTGTTGCACAGGTGGCATCCTATCACAGTACCACGCTGTAATTCACTGAGCTCCTGAGAGCGGCCTATTCTTTCACAAATGTTTGTAGAAGCAGTCTGCATGCCTAGGTGCTTCATTTTATACACCTGTGGCCATGGAAGTGATTGGAACACCTGAATTCAAATATTTGGATAGGTGAGCAAATACTTTTGACAATATAGTGTAGTTACAGCCTTACATCACAGAAACAAACACCTTTCTTAACAACTACATAATCTTACAGTGTGAAGTGTCAGTCATAGGTAAAGACTACACACTGGCATAAATTAAAGAAATGCTTTCCCATTGCATAAGAACATGCAGTCTCGTTAATAAATTAGACAGTAGCACTTCATCAATGTACTATAGTACATTAACACATCACAACCTGTGATGTTGACACAATGTCGATTTTAAACCTGGAAGATGACAATTGCACAAAAAGCTCAGTTACCTAGTTTTCTCCTACCGTTACAATTAATGGATGCTACCATTGTTTTCTGTGATGTGCAACACAACCCCATCTGTTAACATCCCAGTAAATGCTAATATTCCATGACCCTTTAAGGTGGTCATGATATGAGGATCAAATTCCTGTTGATCATTTGACACGAGATCTTGGTATCATCAATAATACATCCTGCAAATTTCATATCTTAAAACATTCTACTTATTAATAACAAGCATTTATGTAATCATTCTCTGGACAAAACTGAATGTGAAATCGAAATATTTGTGAGTTCCCAAGGTAGATAGACACCTGCCCTAGGGCAAGATAACACTAAAGTTTACATCATTGCATTGTTGGTGCCGCCCGTGGTTGTTACAGCAACATCCTCTTTGTTTGCCATTAATCCACTACATCATCCTGCAACAGGCTAAAGAGAATACTTCAGAATACTGGAGGAGTGAGTTGATCTGAAGGCCTCGTTACATCCACAATATGATTGTGAAAGCAGTAAGATGCCAGTCAAATTCATTGGCTAACACATTAGCCAGTCATTCATGTTAAGGATTATACACAAAGGTTCTTAAAGGAGAACACTTTTAATCACAGGACTAAAAATAGGGTGAAAAAGTCATACATTTAACACATTTTGAATGTTTTTTAGCCAGGAACAAAATAGTTAAAAAACCCATGTCATGACATTTTTTAACAAATCAGAAATATGCCTCTTTAATTGCAACAATATTGATTTATTGTGTCATTTCTGTGCCACTAGTGTCAGAACTGCAAAAATAATTATTTTACAAAAATAACAACTAGTAATTAATGGTGCTTGCAAAACAAAGCATCACTATTATTATCTGACATACTACTTTTTCTGGACAAAATTTCTGTACGCTACTTGTCCTGCACAGTTTGTGATAAACCCATGAATGAGGTGTCAAATTGACCGGCTCTGAGGGGGTGTGCTATGACTTTTATAAGCAATCGTGTGTACAATGTTTTTAGGGGGCATATGAAAATGTGTGCGAAAAATGCCATAGACTTAACATTGGGCTGAATTTTGTGACATTACAGCTCCGCATCAAAATGTCGTATCACTCGGCTTAGTAAGTAGCAACACATGGTGACGTTTCAATTTCATAGCCACGCCCTAGAAACCAGTTACAGTACCCTAGTAACCACCCTATTGACTTCCATTGAAAAAGGTAAGAGGCATCAGAACATCGTACAGACTAGTGGTTGGCCTCTTTGACTCAGACTGCCAAGTAGTCTTTAATTATTACCATGGAAACTGTCCAGCCATGCTCTAGCAACCATTTAGAGCACACTAGCAACTAACATAATGGTGAGTTCTGAGAGTGAGAGACATGAGAGTTGGCTCTTTTGAATCACACACATATCCGGCTATTGGTTATACCCTGTTAACTGTCTAGCTACACCATAACAACGATTTACTGTACGCTAGCAACCATATAATAAAATAAGCCATATCTCAGCATTGAAACACTGTAGAGACATAGTAGTGGGTGGACTTACTTGATTAGGCCTGTCATTGGGCTTCAGGTATTGCCCTGGCAACTGACCATTTACATTTATTCATTTAGCAGATGCTTTTATCCAAAGCGACTTACAAGCGATAAGACCATTAAACATTTTGTCCTAAGAACCAACAAGCCCAGTGTACAAGTTACATTTACAAGTGGAAATTGTATTCTGTTACTAGAGAAAGGATGAACAGAAGTTTTTTTGTAGGGAAGAGAGCTAGAGCATTAGGGATCGGTCAGGTGTCTGCGAAAGGTGCCTACTGACGTAAGGTCAGTAGGGGTGTGGTTGGCCGGGATTATCAGAAGTTCTGTCTTGACTTCCTGACTTCAGTTTAACTTCCTGACCACACCCTAGCAACCATTTATATAACCCTGGCAACCTCCTAACATCATGATAAAGCCATATTTTACTATTTCTGTAAAATAGTAAAGGTTAATGTAATCAAAATTGAACAATGTGTTTACCTCTTGGTGCCTAAACATATGGGTATTAAATAGGGTAGACAGTTTCAGAGAGGTTAGCAATAGCAAGCTAGCTTTGAAAGCATAAGATCCCAGCTATCCATTAATCCTTTAATCCATAGTTTAACAGGCAAGTGTGACACTCTATCATTGCATTTTGAATCCTAAATGTATAAATATAAATCTGAATATATAGTTATGGATCCTGAATATATAAATGTAAATCCAAATATATAGTTATGAATTAAATTAAATTTTATTTATATAGCATATTTTACAATGTTACATTGTTTCAAAGCAGCTTTACATAAAGAAACAAGGAATAATAATAAAACACAACAAGAACAAATGACATGTTAATGGTATTATTGCAAATCATATGTGTGAGATGTATATGACTAATTAGATATACTAGGTTTAGAGTATGTTTATGAATAAAGGGTTGACTGAAAACCACAAAATTATTGAACAAGATATGTGCTCTAGCTTACATAGGGATGGCATATAATAGATAACATCTCATGGGACAGGGGTATAAGGGATTTGCAATAGTACCATGAACTACACACAACATGCAAAGTAGAATACATACATACATAAAACATATACAATAAAAATATTAGACGTTTACAATTTACAAAACCCTAGGCCAAGTAAGACGTCTCCCAGCACGCAAAGCAAAAGGGCGACAGAGCCAAGAAATCAGAAATCCAATGAAGTATAGATGGGGAAAAAAAACCTTGGGAGAAGCCAGGCTCGACCAGGAGGGTCAGTTCTCCTCTGGCACATTAAAGCTGCAATTTGTAACTGTCTTGCATATGAACAGTTGATTATATAAAGATTTATAGTTATTTATTGATAAAAAAACTGATGGTTGCAATTATATTTGATAATATGTCGGGCACTGAGAAATCATTCTAACAAAAAACAGTAAGGTATAATATTACTAATTGCAGCCATAATGTCACACTGCTGTGACTAAGCAGGGAACAAAATATAGAAACTTACTAAGCTAAAAGTAGGCATGTATAAAGTAGGTTTAACCGTAGGTGTAACTGTAGGTTTACTAAAGAAGGCCATCAAATCTTGATGATCTGTCTCAGGGGTCATTTCATCCAGTCCCCCACCATCTGGTCTCAGAGTTGACTGCTGACTACAGGACCTTGGGGAATAAAAAAACAGACAGATTTAATATGGAGTCAGTTTAAACAATCTGTTGTTGTGGGAAGTGTTCCTGGTTACCGGTTTACCTGATTAATACAGCCTAATAATCCCTTAAGGGATTTGAGTAATAAATTGATATGACTGTGTATAGGCTAGATTAAATAGGTGGGTCTTTAATCTATATTTAAACTGACATAATGTATCTGCCTCCCTATTCCAAAGTTTGGGTGCAAAATGTATACAATGCTTGATAGGCAGACAGTGCAGAGTTGATAAAACTGAGCTTACATGGTCATACTTGTTCGTTCTCGTGAGAACTCTGGCTGCTGCATTCTAAACCATCTGGAGTTTTTGGATTAATCTTGCAGGGCAGTCACCAAGTAGGGCATTGCAATAATCAAGTCTTGATATCATAAATGCATGAATTAATTTTTCAGTAATTCGAGAGCATGTGCCGTAGTTAAGATGAAAAAACGTCTTGGTTACATATGTAACCCCCGTTCCCTGAAGGAGGGAACGGAGACGTTACGTCAACTGACTGACGTATGACGTATGGGGTCTTGCTTGAGAGCCCTATCACCTTCGCGTAAGAAAAAACGTGCCAATGAGCATCGGCCCGAGAGGAGAGAGCCAATGAGCATTTGGGCAAAGCGCAGCTCACACCGGAAGCGGGGTGTATAAAGCCGGCCGGCACTCGCTTTCATTCAGGTTCTTGCTGAGGAGCCGAGATGTGTCCCGGCCATTCAGCGGTGAGT
>JAZGTJ010010885.1:0-17560 GCA_036877575.1 Botia almorhae
CTCATTTCCCCTTTTCCCTCTCAGTTTACTCTTTTTTTCTTACTCATTACCTCTCTGTCTCTCACTCTCTCTCCCTCCCTCTTTCTCTCACTCTATCTCTCAGCTGCTCAGTTTTAAACTCGTGCGTCCAAACAAGGCAAAAACAGACAAAGCGGCGCGTACGGACGAGCGTATCACCTTCCCTCGAGCGAGATGCTGGAGACACTAATCCAAACACACACACACACACACGCACGAGCGCGTGCGAGTACACAGTCGATTACACACATACGGTTGGGGGCCATGGAGCTAAAAATACCACATGTACACACACACTTGGTTTATAGTCATGCTGTCCAGCTATGTCGGGGCAGTGTCGGAATACAGATGGCGGAAGGTGTCTGTGAGAAGGTGAGGTGGGGTCGCACCAGGTGCGGATGTACCTGGGCTGCCAAATCACAGTTCATTGTCCTGTCACTGCAGGATGTGAACAGAAAGGGAAACAGGAAGCCCCTCCCAGAATTCACCTGCTGAGGTGCCACTCGCCCACAGTGTCCCATCATTTTAAGAAGAGAGAGAGTAAGAGAGAGCGCTTATTAATGTGACCTCTTAAACATCTCCTAGGTTTCAACTGTACACCCATAAGATCATATGGAGTTTTTTGTGTTTTGATTTATTGACTTCTCGTTTGTTTCTATTTGTGTGTCTGGCATTTTAGGAGGAGAAATATTTTAGGAGGAACATCTGGGACAACGTTGACGAAAGCTGTGAAAGAGCAACCTCAGAGGAACCTCCGCACAACCTCTGAGCAACCTCTGAGTCCATCAATATCACAGTTATGTTCACGTTCAACCTCCCAGATTTAATTCTCTGTCAATCTTTTTGGGTTACTCATGCATGCCTTCTCTCTCTCTCTCTGTCTCTCTCTCTGTCTCTCTCTCTCTCTGTTGGTGAGGATGATTCATCACAATGAAGTCGGTCTCATCACCGGAGGCTCATTGTGAACTTCAGAGCACATCAGAAATCAGAACCAGGCACCGTCCGCTCTCATAATGTCAACTCAGTGAGAGAACACGCAGCAGCAGCGCAGAAACACACGCGCACACACGCGCAAATCGAACACTCTCGCATGTATCCGTACAGGTTGAAACAGACTCTGTTGCAGCCCTGTGCAGTAATCACAGAACTGCAGAACCGCGTGTGCATGTGCACAAGTAATTCACACACAATAATTTTGTTGACTTTTCACCACTGTCCCAGCTAACAGGGAACATTCTCAGAACGTTCTCTCAAAGTTACCAAAAACCATTTTTTCAGTAACATTAGCAAAACTTTTTTTAATGTTATATATCATATATCAAAAGTTATTCTTAAGAAGTTAGTGGAACATTTGAAAAGCCAAGCAATAACCGAGCAATAATGTTAAAACCGGATATCTGGAACATTCATAAAACTTCCAAAATAACATTAGTAACATTTTGTTAACTACTGTAAACATTAGGAAAACATCCTTACAAGCTAAAATTGTTAGCTGGGGTAGCGCTTACAGGAATGTGCTGGAGTTAAATAAATAGAGAATGCTGTTAAGCTGGTGTGACAGTACCGGTATGTTTATATTATTTTAGTGACATCATCTATTCCAGCCAATCATACACAGTGTCAGTGAGTGTTGATCTGAGTGATAACAGAATGTTTAGGTTATGACAGTTCACACGTGTTTAAAGGTGATGTAAATAATGCTAGTCAACTTGCTAACGTGAATTAGCTGCCCTCATCCTGTCAACAACAAGCATTTCTCCCAGACTCCTCCCCAGATTTCTCCCAGACTCCTCCCCAGATTTCTCCCAGACTTTTACCTCTTCAGCGCCATCTCTGTTTGAAACATAAAATTGCAGTTTACTTAAATCAAATGAAGCCAAACTGACATTTCATGGGAAATTGGACCCGACAGCTTAAATTATAAATCTCTATTAAAACTTACCATTGCAGAGTAAAGTAAGGAGACCGTTTTGAACACTGATCTGCTATGTACTTTTTTATCTGCTATGTACTTTTTGAACAAATGACAAATGAACAAAAATCACATAGCAGTACATAGACCACTATGTGATTTTTGTTCATTTTCAACTCCAAAAATTACAAGTTGCAGCTTTAAGTAATGACAAAAACAATAGAAATGAAAACCCAATTGAATTGTGGGATATGGCATTGTGTCCCAATTAATTTACATTCTACAGAAAACAGCAGTCATTACTTCACTATTTTTCCTTTGGTGTTCCACAGATTAAAGACAGACATGCATGTTTAGAATGACATGCGAGTAAATTTTCGATTACAAATATTTTTTGCGAACTGTTTCTTTAAATGTTCATCTATTACTTCTGATTGACACTCTCATTTCCATCCACAGTGATTTAGACTGCATTAAAGGCACCCATTATATCTTCATGTGTTTTCTGGGAATCTGTGACCTTGGTCGTGCTGGTGCAGTAAAGCTCCAGGAACTCTCAAGCATTTGAGCCATGTACAATGGTTCAGTTTTACAACATCGTTAATAAGTACTTCTTCATTTAAATGAAGCCGTGCGGTCAGAGATAATCCTGCTGGACACGGCAACAGTCGGTCGGTTAAAAGAGAGAAGAGATGAACCTGCAAAGATAATCACTTTCTTTTCGACTGCATTTCATGTGGTGTTCCTATAGCAACGCCAAGGTCATGGGTTCAATCCCAAGGAACACGAATTGATCAAATGTAAATGGTTGCTGTGGGTGGTTGCCAGGGTGTTGCTATGCCGTTGCTAGGATGCCCAAAAGAGCCCCACATACTTTAACGTGAGTCTTTTCATCAATGTAATTTTTATATTTTTAATTTAGTCTTTTTTCATTCATTTTTTATGTTTTACCATCAGCCACCTAAAATCTGTCGTTTCAGCAAAAGCCACGTATTGCGCGGAATGATTTATTCTTTGGAAGTTTTCTAAAACAAGCCAAAGATCTAAAAAATACTTAAATGCTTCTAAATCTTTGATCAGATTTTAAATATTGAGCAGGTTGTCCACTTTAACACACATTTCATGTAGGTCACTCGAAGGGAAGATGAATGTACAGACGGAATTAAACATTTCTTTTGAAATATTCATTCGCGAGCTTCTGAAGGCATGAAATATGTAGTAACTCTTCAGAATTGTTGTTTGTTCTCTTCTCATTGGTCTTACTCGTCTTTTCTCATCGCTCGACCCTTCACACTCACCTCCTGTACCTGAGTGTCAAGCGTTTGTCTCAGGTAGCACACAGCGTCTCGAATAGTCTTGTGTTTTGTTGCTGAATAAACAAACACGTCTCACTAACATCAACAGGAAATCAAATCTGACATCTTATTGGAATATTCCCATATTTATTTAATCAATTGATTATAAGTGTTTATTATAATCATTTTTTTTCATGAAATCCATGCGCCCCCATAATTCTTAATCAAAAGCCTTAACCCCTCCCTCTCACAACGTCTGTTCTGTCGATGATGTGTGACTCGGCGTGTGGGCGGGGCTATATTTTTACATAACTTCATAACTTCGTATGTCAACAATTGTCTCAATTGTTACTAATTTTGTTTTTTTGTTTGTTTTTTTAGGAGGGACAAAAATAATACATAAATCAAACGTCATCGAGAACTGAAGAATTTCTCCCGCGTTATAAAGAGATCTGTAAGATGTTCCTCTGAGATGTTCAGAGAAAAGCAGATTTCAAGGTCTGTTCTGTCTTCCTCTCGATTACACAGACCGAGAGAGGCTTCGAAATCCTGCATTTCCTGCCCTGCAATCCATGGGCGAATAAAAAAGCACATTGGCTTCTATAAATAGCGCAGCACTTTGAAATGTATTGAACGCAGAAAATGACGTGGAATTTACGCAACGGCTTGAATTGCTTATTCACAAATCCTCATTCGCTCATCTCCTTAACTGTCCCTCGTTTGCTCGCCTCCCTCGTGTTTCTCCCCCCCAGACCCTTGCAAGGTCGGTCTGACCCAAGTGGGCTGAAGGGGGGGGGGGGCGTGGGAGCGACAGAATGTTCCAGAAAAAGCCAAAAGAATGAGCGAAAATGGAGCCACATGCGCGAGAGGCAGAGCTGAAGTGCCTCTGTATCACCTGCCTGAACGTTGCATCTCTCTTACATAACACATCCTCTATCATCTCCGTTTCCTGCTTGCACCTCAGCAGGGAGGAAATGATGGAAGTGAGTTAACAAAGACTGACAGAATGTCATTTGTAAGCCATGTTGGCACGCAAACAAGCACCATCCCTGCTGACAATTTTCGGTTGCAAGAACATTTCCCTAACATTTCCATTAGGTCACGAAACATTCTAGGAACGTTCAAAACGTCCGTTTATTTGACGTTGTATTACCATTATTGCTTGGTTTTGAGAACAATATTCAAACATAAACAAACATTAAATGTTTTACTAGCAACTTAAGAATAACATTTCTAATATTATATATATAATGCTGAAAACGTTCTACTGACATTCCTGCAAAAGCGTTTTTGATAACTTTAGCAAACAACTGCAGATTAGCTCGTTTTTTTGTCCGACATCTCGAATCTCCTGTTTCACAGTGAAAACAACGCATCAGTGGGCTTCTTGATATATGCGGCACATTTTCAAAACCAGGTTAGTGGCATAATTTGTTGTTATCAGACGTAAGCCAGGTCAAGTGATGCCAGCGTTAGGCTATTAATCTTTTCTGCCTCGAAAGAGAGAGAGAGAGAGAGAGAGAGGGTGAAAGATTGTGAGCAGAGAACTTCTGCGACACACAGCGGCTAAAAGCAATCTAACAAGAAAACCGCCTGGTGAAGATACAGTGGAGCTACATTGCTGAAACAGTTTTGACTGATATCTTCCTTCTAACTGTAAATAATATTTATTTACTACGCTACGTGAAGGAGCCTCTTAAAATACATATTTTATGTTCCATTTTATAAAGATTCAATCTTTCGAAAGATTGTAAGGACTGTTAAAGGGGTAGCTCATCCAAAAATAAACACATCTTCCATCATTTACTCACCCTCATGTCAGTCCAAATTTAAAGAAGATAATTTCAAGTATGTTGGTAACCAAACAACAGTGGCACCCATTGACTTCCACCTAGAAACCACCTAGAACCGTTCTGTAGTGTAGTGCTGGACTACAGAACCCTGAACCTCAATGCACAGAACTAATTCATTATTAAACGAGTTCTTTGATTATATGACGTTTTTATTATCATTAAAGAACAGGTAAGAAACTCTCCTGCTTGTATTTTTTTAAGTAACGGTTGTATATTCAGAATAACACGCATTATCAAAGCAGTGCGCAGACTGATGTTTTGAAACACAGACATTGTTCTCAGCCGGATGGCGTGCTACGCTCTCATCCTCTCCTTAGTTTCACGGTTTCAAACCCCACGTGTCAGGTAGCTAATGGATTTGAATTTTTTCACTATGGCACAAAAGACAGCTTTCCTCTCCTCTCTAATCAGGTCTTGAGCTGCTAAATTTAGCGCCTGCTGGCGGAGAATAATTTCTGTAGGGACTGTACGCAGTACGTGATGTTACATAAGGAAATATGAAACACGGCATTTAAGGAAATCAATCCACTACGAAGGAAAAATAGACACGTCTGCGCTATAAATAAGATGGAGGGTTTTTTCTGGATTGTTCTGTGCGCACCCGTGTGTGCAAACACATTGTTTGTGTCACGTCACCCCAGTCTGAGTATCTCCACAAGAAATGTGCACAGGTCTACACTGAAGAGTTGGGGGCAAAATGTGTTCTTGACATTTACAAACCAGAGACTAATGATGGCTGGGAGGTGCATAAAACCAAGCAAAAAGAAAAAAAATACCCAGACCAGAGTTTCTGGCTGGAAGAATTTGATTGGTTCTAATAACGTTTGCACCTGTTACTTTAATGCTGTTACTTTTAAACTGGCGTTATTATTTATGAAGCTGTTAATTGTAATGACACACGATTAAATAAAAGGCTTTATTAAATAAAAGGCATTTTATGTGGTTAAACATACACTGCAAGTCTATGATATAAATAGTGAAACGAGCATATACGGGTATGTTTACTTAACTGAACTTTACGGACAAAATAAGCAAAGAGAGTGTGTAACTCTGACAAAATCTCCTGTTAAAAACACGCTTAAAGGCAAATACGATTTATAAATTAGCTACAACTAAACAAATGTGCCTTTGAGGAAGTTCTTAAAGGTAAAAATGATTCGTAATTTACTGCGTTGACGACGATGATTCAAGATGTGTGACCAAAATGTATCTAGTTAATAAAGATTTTTAAGGCTGCATAATTGTATTTTAGTAAATACCTGCAGGCTAGTGTACGAGCTTGTTCCACTTATTCCATAGTATGGACTGTGTTCTACATATCAGGTGTGCAAAAGGTGCTCATTTGTTTGTTGGCAATCCTAAAAACGCTACAGGTTTGTCTTCTAAGGTCGAGGTTTATGCTTTCATAATTCGTTTCATATTAAAATGGCTTGTCTATGATATTTTTGGTATATGTATACACATACAAGGGAAAATAGTGACAATTGTGAAAAACCAACATGTTGGGTGGCCCTGACTAGTAAATAAGCTTATTTATCTGTATTATCTTATATTGTATGTAAGATAATATAGATAAATATATTGTACTGTATATGTATTATCTATTATTTATCTTATTTATCTCTTTAATATGTTTAGGGGTAGACTTAGGGTATATAAACCAAGGACATATGAGATGTACTGAATACATTGAAACATATATCGTGTGTGTGCGCATGTTCTGTTGGAGTTCTATTGTGAATATTCAGGTGTTTTTACTGTGGCATAGTATTAGGATATTAGTTGTTGTTCGTCACAGATATAATTTACATATAATGTAGAAGACAGTGTTAGAAGCCATTGAGGAAGAGAATCATGGAGTATGAAAATTTTACAGGCGATAGGTAAGCACACAGTAACCTAGCAATCATTTTAGTCCACGAAGAGTGGATGGACTCAATAAATAAGCTCAGCATAGTGTCACTTTTACCAGTATAGTTATTTTAGACAGTATAGTTTATAAACCCTACTCGAACCAACCACGACAACAGCAGCTCCTCTATATAGTTGCACTATATTGCACGTCGATGATCCATCAGCCATTTTAACGTCGCTGTGTCAAATCAACCGCAGTTTGACGCCTCACCACGAACCCACCCTGACACTGTAAAACCTGCTTACTTTCATCATTAAAGCCTCATGCATAATTCTGTTTAATCATAAAGTGACGGTTGAGAGATCATATCCCCACTTACTTGTGCTTTCCACCGAAATCAAAAAGTCCTTTATGCTCAAAGTTTTGTAAATATCATAAATCGTGATGCAATTAGGTTATTTTGTGGAACAAGGTTATTAAGTGAGAACGTTCACGACTAATTAATCATTTAGCGGACACGTTTATTTAAAGTGACTTGTTACACCGACAACAAGAACAACTACCCTTAGCAGGACTCGAACCTCTGAAGTTCATTCATTTAGTTGTCCGTTGACCACCTGTGGAATGGTCCACTCACATTGGACAATGCAGGTTTAAAGTAACGCATGCGACATGCTTCTGTATGATGGTAGTGTAACAGTAAAATTGTATGTAAAGACTGTAGATACAATCACTATAGGAGTTAATTCATAACATAATGTCTTCAATCAAAACAGTAATTTTGCTGTAAGTCACTTTAAATAAAGGCGATGGTTTAGATAAATGACCAGTTAGTGATTCGTTGGTATACTGTTGTTAGTTAGTTATAATATACTACCTGTCCAAAGACTGATTTGACGATAGGATGGAGGTCCGCGTCAAGGGCGCCGCTGTACGCGCTGCCTCTCCCGGGGGCTCGCATGCTGTCCGACTGAAGCGGTGCTGATGCTGTAGCCGGACTGGATGCGAGGCTTTGATTCGAGCCTGTCCGAGTTCTGTCCTTAGTTTCAAAAAACAGCGCGGCTTCTTCCGAGCGTTTGGAGAGAGACGGAGTCGGTGAAGGCGTCCGGCTGCTGCGGGAATTCCCGTGGAGTTGGGCCGGGGTGCCAACAGCATGGTGCCTTGATGATTTGCGGTGTTCCTTGCCATGCCGATCCCGTCCAGGATCCTCATAATTTCCATCCTCACTGCGGTAAATTTGGATCCTCTCTCCTCTTCTTCCACCACCGCCACCTCCGCTCCGGGCGTGTTTCGGTTGGCACAGGGGTCTCCGTGCGGTGGCATCGCACTCCTCGCTCCAGCAGGAATCCTCATTGCCGCCTCCCGCGTGTCGGTTACAGTTGCGGTGACTTGCGGGGTCAGCGCGGTTCCCGGGTCTCCGGTTCATCGGTGCCGCCGTGGTTTTGATCAGTGATGTGGTAGATTCGCTCTTGGGAATCAAAGAGCTCATTTTGATCTCCCAAAATCGACTAACCGGAGAAGTTTGTACGTTTAAATCACACGATCAAAACAAGAGTGTAAACGCGTGTTTGGGCAGGTGAGAAGAGCGCGGGTAAACCCACGGTAAAGGACTTTGGAGAGCGCGCTAAAGCGTCACACAGGTCGCTCGCGCGGAGTTTGTTCGGTCCCTCGTGACGCGGGATGTTAATGACCCCATTGAATTCAGCATTAATAAGGGTCTCTCCCTCTGTCTCTCTGTCTCTCTCTTTTCTCACTATCTCTCCCAAGACCAAAAGTTACGTCAAACCGCCTTGAAAATCTATTGAAGAATATGTTAAGCGATGTCAACAAACTGAATTAATGACAGTGTGACGTATGCAGAGACAAACTGGCGCAGGTGTATTGAATAGAGAGGTCAGGGAGACATCACGTACTGTGCTGCAGATAACAAACAATCAGGATATTGGATCTGTATTCAACCCTTTAATCTTTTACATGCAGTTTCTAGTAATTAAAGGAGTTCGTGGCTGTCTGTCAAGCTTTCACTCGTGTGACTATGAGAAATTATGTTACGTTTTGTGTAAGCACATACAGTCTTGGTTACAAGATATTTTTGGATATTCAGCGTTATTGCCAGAACACGCTGGCGTTTTGTCACAACATGCCCCACTACATGGAATCACAATGAACGCATCAATAGATTTTTATAGGCTGTTTAATGGTTTTTTAGGCAAATGTAATCAATTTAAAAGACTTCAATTCAATTAAACTGCATTGTGACTTTACAACAATACATTTGGCCACTAACTAATACATCAGTATTCATTGTTTTTGAAGTAGACGTTCTGTAAACGTTCTTTAGACGTTTCATCCAGTATATTTGGTTCATACTTTAGATAACTTTCTAGAAGGTCTTTCTTAAAGGAACACTTGCCACTCCTCTTGAAATCTCTGTGACAGGTGTACCAAGTACAAAAATGCTTACCGCACTTGTTTTTGATAGACGTGCAGTGCAGTCAAACTAAATTTTTGATGGACATTGCAGTCATAATAAATGAGGCCAGGCTTCATTTTATATTGCATAAGACATCATAAAAGTTCACTTTTGATGGTGCTGATGAGGCCCGTTAAAAGTGCTACATGATGGATGCTGATTGGTTAATCGAGGGCTAGATGTTTCCTGGTCAAACAGGACCGTACTGAAGTCCCATCTGGTTGTTTGCATTCCTCTGGTCCTGGAGCAGCTGCATGGTGAGTTAAAGCTGAGTGAAAACACTTATGTTCATTATGTCACTATATGAACCCAATTAAAGAAGTAAGAACTCCTGTGAGAGGGAGAGAGAGAGAGCGAGAGAGAGAGAGAAGTATGTGAGATGTTGGAAAGCGCAGCTTCTGCTCCGCACGGTCTCCCGGGAGTTTGTTTCTACTGACATCTGTGCCTCCGTCTCACTCGCTCCGGGGAAACATGGAATCTTTCGCTTCACCTCACCATCTTCTGCCCCGCCTCACTGCTTCCTTCCTCTTTGATTGACATGTCTCCCCTGGTCTCACCTTAAACTCTGCTCCAGCACCGGCCTTTGTTTACTGTGCTTTTTGAGTCATTTTAGCTCTTCTTCTAATTACCTTTCAGCAGAAATGACATTTTTTGTGTATGTTTTAAAGAGACACCCCTTCTGTCACACTACAGCAGGGGACACTGAGGCCCCAGGGTCCAATCTGGCCCATTTGCATTCAAGAGCGCGCAAGAGAGAAAACAAGATATGTTCCCATCTCACACTCCAATAAACAGAAAAACAGACTTAGTTTCATAAGCTACATTATCACACTTATCAAAAGAGTTATCGGCTACTTAAGGTGATCACGCAGCTGTCCAACTTTAGGTTGTAAGAACGTTGGCTTAACATTTCCATTAAGTAACAAAAATGTTAAAAGTGTTTGTTTTGTAAGTTGGGAACAAGTAGGAACGCGCAAAACATCACATTTTTTTCATTGCTTGGTGATAGGAATGTTACTCAGACTTTTAATTCTATAACGTTGAAGTGTTCCACAAACAACTTAGAAATAACGCTTTTGATATGATATATATATATTTTCACATTTTCTCTTCAGAAGACATAAACATCTAGTTAAGCGCTGGAATGTAGTTTCCATCTGGTGATGTTTAGTGTAATATTTCAATCAGTCGTCTCCCATCTCATCTTTCGATCTTACGTCTCAGTTTTCTCCTCTCAGATCATTTTTCAGACTTTCCACTTTAAAACAACGTGAGTGTATTTACTGCACAGACTGTTACGGCATTCTTAAGAAAACACTCCAGGGTTTTAACCTGAAATACGGCCCCCTACAGCAGGCTGACCTCTAGGCTGAATGCTGTTTTTGTGTTTTCCTCTCAGGTCTGGTGTCGCCGCTCAACTTCCCGGCCGCGTCTCGCCTCTCGATTAACCCTCGTCTGTTGCCACTGTTTGCTACCCCTGAAACATTCATCAGACAGCTTAATAATTTAACAGTTGTAGCTCGAGACTCACGAGGTTTCGATGGGCTGAACGCCGCACACTTCTGCATTTGCATAAACTCATTAGCGCCCAAAAGTCATCAGCCAATCAGCTTCACCGAGGCACAATTCATTGCTTAGGCAATGAGTTTTATAAACAAATGAGTGCAGATGAACGTTATAAAACATTCATGGTGTTTTCCCGTTTACATAAATTAACCATTAGGCTATAAACACAAGTGTGTGATGACATAAATTAAACATTATACACACAAATGTGTGTACAATTATTTTCTGATTAGCTAAAAATGGGAATCAGACAGAAGCATAAATTAAATTACAGTAGTTTGTAAAACAAACAAAAAAACAAATGGAAAAGCTAATGGAATTTCTATATCATGTTAGACATGTTTGGAAGATAAATAGAATTGTATAGGAATTGTAATTGATCCAGTGTGATCTCATTTGATTTAAGTGTTCTGCTTTTGTCTAATGATGGAATCTGATGGAACACAGTATGATAATATGGTATTTAAGCAGATTTGAGCTCATTTTGAGCCTTTGTGAAGCCTTGTTTTTTTACTGCATTGCATGCATTGAGATTCATTTTGCATGTTTTGTCGCATCTTCTTTATTTGATTTAGTCCACCCCAGTGTACGCAGGGCCGACTCAATGAAATGAAGATACTTTTGGAAACCATTTACGCTTGAGTGGAGGAGAGACGTGCGCTGGGCTTATGTGTCTTTTAATTTGACTACTTGCCCCCTGGTGCATTTAAACATGGCGTCGCCACAAAATAACCTCGGAAACAGCAACGCGATTCTAAAAAGTTTAAATTCAAGGGAAAATCACATTTGTGTACTCGCTTATGAGTGTAACGTGATTTTAGAAGACACAAACTAATGCGGTAGCCCAAACAAATGCAGTAGTGCGCGTACTTTTAAACCTAATGAAAACCGCTAAATAAATGCAAATGTGAATTAAAGTCAAAACGCGTTCTGAAGATTTGTTGCTGGAAAAGTGAGGTGGGGGTTCGGTGCGACGCAAAGAGGACAGAATAATTATAAAGTCTATTCATGGAAACACAAAGACCTTTGTCTTTCTGCCAGTCGTACTCCACTTCTGAAACCTCCCTGAGGATTCACACTCGTATTAATCAATTTGGATTTAATGTAAAAGCTGTTACAGGCAGAAGATTCTAATGAGCTTTGTGCTTAGCAGACAGAATCGTGCCGGTTAACCAACCGGTCATAATCTGGCCTAAAAACCGGTACCTTTCTGAAATAAAGACCTTTTCTCTAAAGCAATTTAATAGTTCAAGGCTTAGTGATTCATAAAATCACCTAATAGAGAATGTATTAAAAAAACATAGGCCATGTATTAAACATGCATCATGAATAAATGTGAGCTCGTAGCAGATGGGCTCCATCTCATACGAAGAGTTTCACCTGGGGCGGACATTCTGCTGAAGGTGAGGTCAGTTTATTTACAGCGAGGATGAAGTAGGCCATGTTGCTTTTTAAAGAGCATGTGTGGAACATACAGCTCGACCTGTGTGTGTGTGTGTGTGTGTGTGTGTGTGTGTGTGTGAAGGAGAACAAGAGAAAGGGATGAGAGAACAGAGATATCAGATTTTCATCAATGGCCCCATATCAGCGTGCTGTGCAGGCATCGGTTTACACACAAGCTATTAGGGAGCAAAAAACCTTCATGGTTAAACCATTAGAGCAAATGATGTTGATACCCAACACCAGTGAACTGCTTGTGGACCTCTGTTCATCTGATTCACTCCTGATGAATCAAAATCAGTTTTTATTCAGTGAAAGCCCTCAACTTCCACCCGTCTATTGCTGAAGTCCTAATGGTATAACAATAAACACAAATCATTACTGAACACGCGCATAATGCATCAGTGTTCAAAACGCTGATAAGCTTGATAAGCTTTTAAACAGAGATGGCAACAGAGGCAAAAGTTACAGACTGATGCTTTGAAAAGTATAGAAATACAGTATGGATTTCTAACAGCGCTCAAAAATGAAACTACTATCTTCAAAAATGGATCGTTAAGTAGCTGAGTAGTGACACCATGTTGGATTACTGTATCGTCTTTCTGTATTGTGAAATTAAAATGTGAATATGTTTCATTAAATAGCTATAAATAGTTTGTTTTCAAAAGCACACACATGAACTTTTATATAAAAACAGTATTTTATTAATAAATGGCTTAAAGGGAAATAAAATGTCTTCAAGTGAACATGAACTGGCTCTTAAAACCCGTTTTACTCCCTTAAGACTTTTTAAAATAAAAAAGCAGGGCCGGATTTGCGCCATTGTAATTGACTAGCACGCTACTGCCCTCTACTGTCTACGAGAGGAATTGTGACTTTGTATGAGGCGGCTCAGAGTTATTCCAGGATAGGTTTGTTTATTCTATGAGGTTCGACTTAATGAAAACATCAGAGCTGAGCACTAAACTCCTGCCCCTGCAGCTATCTTTAGATCTCATTGCTTGAGATGCGTCTCACAATGGGATAAGTCACAACTTGCGGTCTGTAAGTCGATCCAGGTTTGGACGGCGACCGTGATCTTGTCTGTGCAGACTAATCGCTGACGTAAGCTACGCAAACAATTGATACAAAGAAAAGCACTTTACATTGGGCAAAGCCAGCTTAACTACACAACAGATGTTGTTCTAAAAGTCACTTTCATTGGAAAATTGCTAGTTGCGAAACATTTAATCCTTGTAAAAACGGACGCGCTAATCAAACCTTTGGCATCGGTTACTAGTTTTACTTTACAGTCATCTGTTATCAGATTTTGTGGCTACACAAAATCACTTACCACCCAAACGAGTCTCGTGTTTTTCTACTAATCTTCGTCAAGATACAGGTAGCTTTTGTGGGGCTTTCCAAGTGTCGCAAACTGATATGAAATCTATTCATTATTTTTCCAAAGATCTTTGTTTTGCTGTAACTGTCAGCAATAGGAAACCCTGAATCTTATCCTGCATGGTGCTACAGAACATATTTCTGTGTAAGCGGTAAGTTATCCCAGTTGGTTAGTAGTAGCAAGCTAGTTTTCTTCCTACACATTTATGTTAGAAACATGATATAAATTAATATTAACTGTGTTATTTCACGAGAATGCAGATGAATCAGCACGAGAGGTCTAAATCTCTGGTGTGCTTTTGGTGAAAGTTTCATGCTTTGAGAAATCGATTAGAGATTTTTCCTCTCCGTTTGATCAAGTTGTTGTCTAGGAGAAGCAGTTGAAATATTTGTGATTATTTGGAAGTGGTTACATTGAGAAACAGAAGATTAAAATAATTGTCTAGCTTTTAAATAGGTTTTAACTTATGACGTTATCAGCACAATTTGAATTCATTTACTTTACTAAATAACTTTATTGGTGGGTTTATAACACTAATTAATGGCAATTATAAGAGCAATACAATAGACATGTAATTAAGTAGTCTATTATTATTCTAAATTCTGATTGGATGAGCCATGTTCGGAACCACGTCTTGTATATATAGTTTTTAAGCCAAATTGATGCTTGGCAACTATTTACAGTCTACGGTTGTGCACAGATAATGTATTTGATGGGTTTATATGTATAATAGTTGAAAATAATCGAACTGAGGTTTTACCAGGGGATTTGATTCAAAAATAATTAATGATGCAGTCATGATTTGCTCTAAATGTCACACTTTGTTCTTTTGTCTGCACAGTTATTGAAAGTAAAGTAAGCGTCAGAAATGGCGTTAGTTTTCACAGCCTTATCATTCCACCGTTTAACAAACCAGAACGAAACACTCTGCCGCTCTGCCCCGTGACTCCCCCGCCCCCGGTTAACAGTCTCCGCGGAGCGCGTTTCATTCTACCTGCAGGACGCGCGCTGATGGAAGCATGACCGCATCTCAGTCTCGACGCTGCTGCCTGTGCGTACTCGCTTTAGTGTGTACTAGTGTCATTATCTGCCTTTGCGTTATTTTGGCCACCAAACACAAATGCGAATTTACGCACGCCGCCGTTGCCGCGGACTCGCAGTTGTGCTCTGAAATAGGCAGGTAAGACGTGTGAGTTTTTACCATAACTATGAGCTTTAGGTTTTATATGTGTTTATATGTGTAATGCATCAAAAATGTTATGACAAAGTATATTTGTATGGAAGTACAGATAAATACCAGCAACAAAATGCTTACAGCATAAAAAATATATATTCTGTTGGCTGGAGTTTGTTTTTTGTATTTTTTTTCCTTTTTGTTTTGTTTTCCATTTAAATAAAGAATGCCTTAAATAAATAATAAATATTATAAGGATTTCAAACAATGGGCAACAATGTAATATGGTGTCTCAGATAATCAGTTTAAGGGATTAGATATTAACACAGCCTTGCCCAGATCCTGTACAGGTGCAGACGTGACCAAACAGAATCTCACTTTGAGCTAAAAAAAATCAGGAATTTTGGACACTTTAAATCTATGTTTCTCCTTTGTGCTCAAGTTCCTTTGTTCTGAATAGCACTAAACAAACCAACGAGAACCAGGACATCACTGGCTGCCAAAACTTCTACAAAGTGCCGATCCAACACGACAAGTTGTCAAAACAAGATCAACCAGCTCCACAAAGCCCCACAGAGGTCATGCTCTCGCATTAGCACATTTTCTGTGTCTCGTCCATGTTTCCTGCAAGCGTACTGAACGTTTCCTTCTTCTGGTGTGTGAAGTCATTTACAACCACTTTTCAAAAGAACTCGGCTTTGGTGTTGTGTTTGGGGTCATGCTTTAACCTGCGCTGAATGAATACAGAAGACATTCGCCCGAGTTGCTTGGCGCATCTCATACAGTGGAGGCATCTGTCCATCAGTTAATGGCATTTGAAAATTGAATTCCCACGAGACGAAAACAGCATTTTTAGAAGACAAAAGAAATTAAATCATTAAATTTAATTTCCTCCAAACACTCAAGTCCATTACCTCAGCATCCAACAAGAGTTGTGATGACCCGTGAGTGAGAATCCAAAAAACAAAAGCGTCTGTTCTGTGTCTGACAAGATTTTGGACTTTAAGATTGCTTTTGATGTCCAAAAAAAAGGGAATAAATGTTCCTATAGCTCAACTGCTACAGCATTGTGTTAGCAGCCCAAAGGTTGTGGGTTCGATTTCTGGGAAACAACATATAATCAGTGGTGGTTTTACATTGAATTGCTCCCCGGGCGAGACTCCCTCCCGGCGCCCCCCGACAACCAACACTATTGACACTTAACAATCGTCAACAACTTAACAGACTGAATAAACGTCTGTTATAATGCTTTTAAAGCAAACAAAAACATAATGATACATCTCTGTGTGACTGATGGACAGCACTAAATCTTTTTACAGAGATATAGTGAGTATGGTTCTTTAATTAGAAGTTCTCTTGTTATTATTGGACAGATGCAACTGTACGTTGCATTCTTCAGTTCAGATTATCCTGTGATATCAGACATCTGATCTCATCTGTCATTCCTGAAGCATTGCCCAATAATCTATCAAATTAAGCACAGACAGCTTGACTCATGCAGTAACGCTAGCCTTGAAAGCCCATGAATGACTGTACAGGATTTGATTTGTGTACACAAGCGTGTGTGAGCTGGTAAAGTTTAAGTTCAATGACCTCTGGGGTTTCGCGGCTGATCTGGTTTAGACTTGCCTCAGGGGTCTCATGTGTCATACTGACACAAACACATCTGCAGGAAGTGAGCTTGTGTGTGTATCACATACCTTACACTCTTGCTTTGAGGATATATGAGGGGTCTTTAAACTTTTAACCACAAAGATTGTTTTATATCTAGATTGTTTTTTATGCTTATTATATATATATATATGTTGAGAGAGAAAGAGAGAGAGAGAATTTAGCTTTTAATAGGCTAAACTTAAAAAACCGCCAGCTGCATAAACATAAGACGCAATGGTAAGACTGTGTCTCAAAAACTAGTCTGACCAACTAGCAATTAGTTAGGGCTAACCAGACCTTCCTTTTCAAATTCAGTTTAGACCAATCTACCGTTTCATGTAACTGTGTTTGAAACGTATGACCGGTCTTGAAGAACATAAACGAGATGAGAAAGAGAATATTTAAGACTAGTAAGACTAAATGGATGCTTAACTTATATAATGAAATTACTGTTATCAGCACTGTCAAAACACTGACATTGATCTGATAAAACCTGTCTGATGAAAATGTCTGATAATGTACATGTCATCCTAAGATCTTAAAAGGAATCTATGTTTTCCCTAAACAAAACTAAAGACTCTATTTTCCCTTTCTCATTATGAATATAATATTTTATTCTTGTGATGTGAAACATGGAATGCTTTAAAATCTTTAAAGCGTTCTGTACAGCATCACTGTATCCCAATAATGAGAATTGTGTTTGTGTATAATGAGAATTTGAGAATTGTACTGTATGGTACAGTCATGATAAGATGTGTGTTCTGTTCACAGAGACATGCTGCATCAAGGGGGCTCTGCAGTGGATGCGGCCCTCGCAGCTCTCCTCTGCACTGGAGTGGTTAATCCACAGAGCATGGGCCTGGGCGGGGGGTCCATATTTACCATTATGAACAAAACAGGTATGTGTTCAGCTACACTGTTCAATTACCCACTGCTGCAA
>JAZGTJ010010887.1:0-17556 GCA_036877575.1 Botia almorhae
TCATACCTACAGCTGTAAAGTTTTTAAATTTTAGATAAAGACTCTCTGGGAAGGAAACTAAGCATGATTTCTGTGTTGTGTTTCTTGTTGTTTTTTGTTTTATGTGAAATGCTTGCAAACAAATTGCCTTCGGGAAATAAATAAAGATGAACTGAACTGTACTGAACAGGTTCTTTGTGTTGATAAAACAGTTTGAGGTTGAGAAGTACAGTTGCGCAGCTAACTATTGTATATATTTCAATAAACCTACAAAAGTAGGTTTGATTTTTTTCGCTGAAAGAAAATTTATCACAAAGAGAATGTCTAAGAGAGTTCCATAGACATCAACACAATGAA
Source organism: Botia almorhae (assembly GCA_036877575.1). NCBI lineage: Eukaryota > Metazoa > Chordata > Actinopteri > Cypriniformes > Botiidae > Botia > Botia almorhae. The sequence continues at coordinate 337 of JAZGTJ010010887.1, forward strand.
AAAGTACAGAATACAAATTCATTAATGCTATTTTTAAACCAAAGTACCTCGCATTGTACAGCTGCTTACCAAAGTTGAAGTATAAAGTTTAAACTCCGACCTGCAAATTCATATAACAAAAAGACATTTGACCATCAATCCCAAAGTGTGACATCATATCCTCTTGTCGATATTTACTGTAGCGTCCGAAGTCATTTAACAAGCTCTAGCCTAGTGTGACCTCATCTTAACACTAATGTTTTATTATCAGGTAGAATTGCCTCAGTCAATGATGACAGTGAGTCATTACTGTTTCTTAAATGATGATGGCCTGAGACACATCAGATAAGTTTGAAGGAGGTATGCAGTATTAGTTTAATTTTCAGCTATCATTACCGCCACGCACACAAACAGAAAGAAAACACACATTTCCACTGTGGCCTGAACACAGGATTGCCTGCTTTGCCCTTTAAATATGATCAATTACATTAACATTGCGTGTATGTATGACACTGCGGGGAGGCCCCGGTCCTGCTTTAACCCTGTTTTGAGAAACTGCTTTGTCGACCTATTTATATAATTACAATTGATTTTCAGATTTTCACGTTGAGCTTTTTTGTTGCTGTGGTTGTTTTGCCACCCAGTTTTATTATAGCCTGTTTTGTACGCCCAAGGCACAAAAATAGCTCCATTACAGCAGAGTCTAGCTGTGGCGAGTTATGTGGTCTTTTCTTTGCATGGATGGTTTATTCATCCCTTATCTCGAGCTATTACAGAAACTTACTGAAGTGGTAAGACACACTAAGCGTGTGCTGTTCTGTCCACACAAAACAGCTGGTGGATTTACTGACTCACATACTCTTAAACATCTATAGTTCCAATTTCATGTAACTTTAGTAGTAATAGTGTGTATTATACAGTTTTGAGGAGAGGCTAAAAGAACTGAAGCAAAAATGAAGCTTTTTATGAAACTTTCCTGGGGTTAACAACGCCATGGTCATGGGTTTGATCCCAGGGATTGCACATACTCAGAAACAATGTATAGTATAATGCAATGTGAGTCGCTTTGGATAAAAGCATCTGCCAAATGCATAAATGTGAAAATCAAGCGCTCTGTCTGATAACGTGATTCTGTGGGTAGTTTTATTCATTTGAAAAAAAGAGTTCATTTCCATGACCCCTGATTTGTGATCCCAAAAAATCTGTATGTCCTTGTTTTTTATTCAGCGTTATTAGTTGCTGTATACATGTATATATACGGTGGGGTCTAAGGATAAAGGTACAGTATATGTAAAATAACGAAAAAATATGTAAATGTAATTCTAGGTCTAAAGAAACAAATCAGATGATATTACTATATCAGCCCATGTATACAAAAAGATTCCTAGCTTCTTTTGACATGCGTAAAAGGCTCTTCGGAACATTTTCACTTCATGTTGGAACGTTTGTCAACGTTTGTTTTTTTAATAGAGACATTTCGTTAGGTCTCATTTTTAATAATATTGTGGCTAAAATAGCTGCAGATAGACACAACCACGTGTCTTGCTGAAGTTAAAGAGGCCACAGTGTGTTGCTTACATATGTTAGCGTAATAATTTCTCTATAGAGAGAGAGAGAGAGAGAGAGAGATGTACTAGAATATAATGACAGGCTTGGTGGGGCCTTTCCGCGCAGCTTGCTTTGCGCTCCGAAGCGTGGCACATCTGCTGTGCACTAATCAGGACAAACACACACGTACAGCTTTCCCAGTAGACAGTTTCCCAGCCTCTGAACCGTCATCCACACATGTGGACACAACTTCATCTGCCCATCTATTTTCTCAGTCATTTCACTCTCAATTATTCTAATAGACCGGCCTGCTCGACGGGCCAGCTGTGTTCTTTTATCCGTTCGGCTTGTTGGGCGGTGTGGGGGATAACTCCATACACGAGATAGGGTGCAGTTAATGGGTTACCTAGCGCAGGTGTGTACGATAAGGAATTGTAAATCATGCGGGGAAGTTGCCGCTTGCCGGCATGTGCTGGAAGCCCCCTAAGCAGATGCAATCTGTGAAGTACAGCTGGAGATGAGGCAGGGGGTCAGAATAGACACTCAGACGGGGAAGATCCAACCCCCCCGTACCCCAATCTCTCTCACTTTCTCACTCACTCTCTCTCTCTTTTTCTCTACGCATGGTGATAGGGTCATTGACAGTGATGGGGGTCATAAGTGATCTGTCAGTCATTTTGTCTTTAAGTAGGCATAGGGAGGGGCTGTTCTTTACCAGAGATATACTAATTTAAATAGACACATGTTTATTAAGCTTAATCTAAATAGGGACATACAAACTTCTGTGTACACATGCAATTTGACATCTTTGGCCGTTGGGCAGCGTCTCATTTTACGAGCGGCTGTTTTTATACGGTGTGTGAAGTAAAGTAGTTTTTTCACTTTGAAAAGCACATCTTGAGATGCCGTTCTCTTCCCTTCTCCTGCACTTCATCCAGCTGTCTTCGAACGTAAGCATTTAGCTTGTGAACAGCTCCTAACTCATCCTGTGCTGCCTGCTTTTAGTTAGCGTGGTTAGCACACTGCCTGTAGCTCAGCTGGGGCCTGGACTGCACAGGACAGGACTGACTGTGGACTTCCAGCGAGCGTGTTGGGACATTTAGTTCCCACAATGTAAGCAATCCTTGACACAAACACCCCACCACACACCATTCTGTCAGGGAATTACACGCGTCGGTCCAATATTTTCCCTACTCTGTATACTTGAGCTTTGTTTTCCCTCAGTGGAGCTGTTGGAAAATGGAATGATGGAACGCTTCTAATTCTAAATAAAATATGTTAATTCTCCAGGGAATGAGTAAGTATTTCCACTTATCTGCTAATCCTTATAAACAATACAGATTAGCATGCGCCTGTGTGCACACTAATCTTCACTATTGATTTGACTTAATGAAATAATGATTTGTGTTAATTACGGTAATTAGGACTACCTGTGCTTTTTGATATTGAGTCTTTAAGTATTTATATTACTACTGGGCAATAATATTAAAACATTATAATTCTGTGTTTTGAACCCTAAATAATCAATGGTTTGCTAAAATGGCTTTGAACTCCGTTTGCTTCATTTGAAAGTACGATTCAATGATTCAATAAGCTTAAGCTTAAATGAGAGACACTATTAAAACATCTCTCTTACCACTCATTAACTCTACATACTAGTTTATTAACTAAGCCTTAATAAAAACTTAATGGGCATATAAAGAGAGAACACCAAAATTATTGTGATATTCTTGTCTCTTAATTTTATATTGCCAGCAAAATCATTATGATCATATTGTTAATATTCTTATCACCCAGCTCTAGTATATTCTACAAGAAAAATGTCGAAACATCAGAAACAAACAAAACATTCGTTTTAAAATGCATGAGATGTACGCATTGTTGCTCAAGCACAAGGCCGCAAAACTTTATCACATAGCTCGTTTTGTACAGAAAACAAAACGGAGGACAGAAGTAAAATTGAAATGAATTTTAATGTCCCCGCATACATTTCTTCCTCGAATAAAGGATGAGGTTTAAAAGCACACGTGACGTGACCCTCAGTTTTCAGGGTCGCCCTAATGTATTCTCATTTCATTGACATTCAGTAGGATTAGAGCCTTCATTTCTCTTTCTGTTGTATTGTGCAAAACGTGTAGATTGGCGACAGTATGTTATGAATTAGATTTGGTCATTGCATAGCTGATCACCCATGAGAATGGGCAGAGAGAAAGGATGTGTTTAGTATCCCTGTGGTCACGCACACACATCATATCTCTCATTTCTTCTCATTTTCCAATCTTGCAGTTATGTAGCCACTCTTTAAATTACATTTCCTGTCCTCTCTCTCTCTCTCTCTCTCTCAAGTTCAGTCTACAGCAGTATTTGTCTGCATTTTTAAGTGGAATATGGAGCTGCAGGGCTGGGATGTGTAATATGTGATAAATATTTAGTGGCCAGCAGGGGGGATTTGGCCTACATTTGCTGTCTCTTACTTTAGTCTGCCAATAACTATGAGGAAAACTACTGACTACTTATCACACACACGCACGCACACACACACACACACACACACACGGAGGCTCGGATGGCGCGCGTATAATATACATACATGCTGATGCAGAGCACGCACATTTACATCAGGAGGGAAAAAATATCTTCGGCCTGCTTTTATCTCCCTTTTCTTATTAATTATGCATGCTTCAGTGGTCCACGGCCAAGCCCTCGTGAATGAATACATTTGTGGCATATAAACACACCGCACACTCCAGTTTCCCTCTTGGTAGTGAAGAGATCTCTAATAGTCCATTAAGTGGTCTACAGTAAGTGAGCATTAATGGTCATAATACAAAGGATGAAGATCATAGAGCTGCTCCACACACACCTTCAACACCTGCACTTATATATATATATATATATATATATATAATATAAATATATGTATGTAATGTAAATATATGTGTGTGTATACGTGTATATCTATATCTATAGCCTCAATCAGAAAAAGATTCTATAGCCTCTCATTGAGGCTTTGGTTTTCTCGCATTGCTCTTCTGACAAATCTCTCTTGAGTTACTATGATTCGTCTTCCTCTCGTTCGCCTCCTCCCTCATGCTGGCTTTAATTGAGGAGGCACGTGCTCTACACCCCTCTGTTGGGACTCCGTCATTGGCTCCTGCCAGGTAGCGTCTTCCTGAGAAGGCCACACTTGTTCTTCTACTGTAGATCCATCACCTGCTCCACCCACACACCGCATATATTCATCTCTGTTTCCTTCTGTTCCCTTGTAATTTCAACTTTCTTTTAACTGTAGCTTTGCTTGCTTAGGCTCTGACAAGTGTAATGTATATTTATTAGTATTCGTTTTATTATCCGTACCATCGTGTAGCTTTCTCTTTATGGAAATGTTATAGTTGACTGACTAGGGTGTTTTTTCTGCTGTTTGTGTCTATAACTTGTCTTTCTATAATGCTTTTTTGCAAACAAGATGTTAATAAAATACAGACAGCAAAAAGGACAAACCACATCACATCCTGTATTGAAATCTATCAGTTTTCCCCCCGAGGCGATTTACTAAAATTGCTTAGAATTTAATAGATTGACAATATCTCTCTTGGCCTCACTTTCTTGCACTTCATCATAATTTTAATCTTGGCCTGCGTGCACCAGATAAAATTTGTGGGAACTATTGATTCCTGTAATGTATTTTCTTATTCCTTCAGGAATAGACAATGAGCACCTAATCGATAGGCTGCGTGGGTGTGAGGGAGGAGCCGGGCGGTTCTATCTGTCTGCACAACTGGTTTGGATAGTGCATCTAAATTCAATTATTTTCACTGACATATTTTCGCCATTATCTTAATAAACTATTTCGAATGCACGCTCGCCTGGGGAATACGCGTGTGTGCAGGTGCAAGGGAATCTATAGCGCTCCTGTGAAAATGTGAGGCAGTTTGGAAACAAGCTGCAGTAATCTCTCCTACGTAGCAGGAGTGGCACCTGCTATCACTTGTGATTGATAAGGATGTGGATTGCAGCAATAAAAAACTGTGGAGTGTGCGTGTGTGTGTGTCTGTGTGTGCGCGTGTCTGTACCACAAGGCTAAATATCAAAAAGCCATTGTCTACTGCATTTGAATCACTTGTTTTGGTGGTTATTTCTGTGTATTCATTTGTGTGCCATGGCAGGGGTTCTCGGTCCCCCAGTCCACTTGTTCCATCACTCTAGCCTGTGGCAGGGTCAAAGGCTAAACAGCCCTTATTTACACAGGGGGGAAAGCAGGTAAAAAACAGGAGGGGCTTTTAATTTCACACTGTAATGGAGAAGATGACTACAGCTGTGAGAAACTGAGAGGTGAAAGAGAAATAAAAAAGAGAGTAAATCCTTCAGAAACGTTAAAAAGGTTTACAGGAGAGAATAAATCTGTAAGACCAGTGCTGCTCTTCACCTGCTGATTTTGTAGCATGTTGTGTGCTGTGCACTGGGTTTGATGTAAACAAAACTGGGTTGATGGGTCGAGATGACAAGAATTTAAACAGAGCAGACGACATTTGGTGGCATCCTATGTAAAACACTGGAAATATCAAAACTGTGAAATTATCATCTTACGAACTTACCAACTGAATCACATTACAGTGCATTTAAATGCACACATGCCATAAGTATATGTATGTATAATGTACAATTAAAATATAAACAACCAAATCCCAAGGGATGAACATACTGATACAATGTATACAGTTTATGTCTCATAAATGTTGCTTTGGATCAAATTAATTTCATTCATCATCTCAATGAATAAATCTAAATATAATTGGCGTTAAAATCTTAAATATTTAAATACTTGCAGTTTGAATATTCTCAATTTTTTTGTCCTTTCAAAGCATATACATCTGTCTATCCCACACGATTTAGTCGCTTTAGCACACAAAGGCTCGGGGTACTGATATCTGCGTCACTGCAGGATACTGTGGCTAGCGTGGCACCCCCTAGCGGTGACAGGAATACATTGCTTCATTGTGTGGTAAACGCAATACACTGTAATGAGAGAGCAGGTCATCCATTCATCATTACCTTCAAAGGAAATGAGCCAATAAAGGGCAATTGTTTTGATAGTGTGTGCACAATAAATAAAGACAATTGCTGATGGTATAGTGAGTGAACAGAGCATTTTAATGGATATGCTTTGCCTGCGCAGGCTTGCAATTATTTACATTTATGAGAAATTGGGTTAAATTTTATGTTTGTGTGCAGAGCCTCACCTGTGTTTCTCCCATTCGGCTGGCTGCCACTGACTTTGGGCACTTAATGGTTTTGTGCGGAACTGCTGATCCATTCCGTAATTCCCTGTCATTCTGACCACAGCTCGTTAAAACACACATACAGGGCAGTGAAAATCCTGGAAATTGCTTTCTGTCCTCTTAATAGAAAACGGATAAGATCTGATAGGCTTATGAGCAGCTGGGGTTGCACACAAGGGGGCTTTGTGCAATGACAGTGACACCCCCACAGTTTAACATAGTCTCGCACTTACACTCATAAACACCCATAATTGGATCCACAATGGACATAAGAAGCGATGTGTATTTGCCCTAGAGGTCTTTTACCAGTAGTGCCATGTCTCATGCAAATTGCTGATCGTCTGATTGTATTCATGTAGCTGCAAGCTAATTACCATATTTTTGAACTGCTGAACCCTGAGGAAAATGCTTACATGACAAACTCACAACAATTTGGTCCGAACCAATCACAGTGCAACAAACTTTTAGTAATGAGCAAATAATTTTGTCACTTAATGGAAAAAAGACAGACGTTACACCATTAAATACTGGTGTGTCACATTGCAAGTAGACCTGGCTGCGGCCTGCAGAACGGGGTGGGGCTGCAATTTAGGGCGGGTGTGTGTGGCTCCGCCCAGAACTGGCTCCGCCTCAGAAAACAAGCGGTTTTTAAAATGTCATTTTGAAATCGCTTCATGTTTTGGCACATCATATCTGGCAAAGATAACTTTCAGCTATACCTGTATTTGACATATAGTGATTAACCATTTAGATGTAGCGTCTGTATTTAAACAACCAAATGATATAAATGTTTAGCGTAACTAAGGTCTGTAGTACGGTAAGGGCGATTATATTAGTTTCTCTGCGGCAGGCACTTGTCTCCTCAACTGTTCAGCCCTGAAGTGTTTTTTGCTTGACGTGTCTCACCCATCAGCATGTGGCTCACGTTTTAAGAAATTGCCTTCGTGATGTTTTCTGACAGTGATGTTAATCGAAGCACCAAACGCTAGTATCACTTCAATTGAAAATAAATTTGTCCTCCACCTTCTACACAAAGCCAAACAAACTGTGACCACATTCACGCACGCATATAAATGTAGAAGTCGTTTTACATGCGTGCAAATGTAAACACATGCGGAACGAGGGCATTGGCAATAAACAATGGAAAAATACCGACTCAGATGTCTGAATGAACTTCTGATGCCTCTTTATATAATATTTAGATTTTTATGAGTCGTCTAGCATTGTAAGGTAAACTTTGTTGGATTGTGTGCGTGAAAACGGGCAGTCGAATGTTTGCTATCTTGCACACCCAGTAATTAGTGCAAACATCTCTAGAGTATGCATACTTACCTGTAGAATACATAGATTTTGATAATAGCATGTTTCACGTCAGCCGATGTCTTTTGTAAATAGCAAACTCAATATTCATTTTGTCATTTATAGGGCTTTTGACCCAGTAAGCTTTGACTCAATAGTCCAGGGATTCATCTGCGTTTTCCATCCTCCACGCTGCATGTTTAGAGAATATATTTCATCGTTTATCTGTTATTTGTTTAAGCAGACTGTGTGTGTCTATTGTTGTGGTCTAATTAATTAAAATAAATATCAGGTCACGTTTCACGATGCAGTTGTGCAGAAATCCACGGTAAAAAACTGTCATTTACCAATTAACTATTTGACTAAAAATAATACAGCCTCGAAATGTTCACATTCACTAGATTACACTTGACGTTTTGAGCACAGCTCCGCATTCATCTCTAAGTCTATAAATCTTACATCAGCTGCTCACTAACAATTAAGCAACATGCCGCTTCCTAAACAAAAGGAGCTAGGCAGCGAAGCAGGAAGTGAGAGAGAATTATGATTCCTCCCACCACACTCGGACCTGTTTGTTCATTCATGAGGCGTTGCGTGTCGAGGTCCATAGAGAAACTGGCAGGATGTCGCGCAATTAAATGCGACGTGTGTTGTTGGAATACCAACGCATTCTCCCAAACCCCCAAAGTCTTTGTGCCACCTGCATCAAAGCCTCAGAGATACTTTCATTAATCTTTGTTTTTTTTTGTCACTAACAACTTCTTGTTCTCGAAACATCAACTAGATTTTAACTAAAAGATCACAGCAACTTTTAACGGCGGCAAATTCGTAACAACTTCTGTCCCACAATCCATTTTAAACAAGTCATAAATGCACCATTAAAGTGCTGTGGTATGTTACTTAAAAACCTTGTAATGGATATTTTGTTTACAGCTGGTTATGCCGTGTCCACAAAAGTCAGCATTAACCGGCTGGTGATCCCAGAAAAAGCTGACAAAAGACAGATGTTTATTTTAAAACGGTTTCTAAATATCTATTAAACACGACAGCAATTATGCATCAGATGTTGATCAAAAGATGCAGAAGAGCATTCCAACTAAACATATACATGCACAGTGCAGCCAAGCATATTTTTTGCATTTTTAAAAGGTGTAAATGGGTTTTTACGCTGCTGAGTGTATGAAGTCTGTGGCTTTCGCTTTTAATTTTGGCTGACGATGAATTATAGCTAATTAACAACAAAAACGAAATCTTATCTGCTAATGCTCAAGCGTACACAATGTTCGCTTTAAAAAAATCGCAGCAGCCCAGCAACGCGTCACCGCCTCCGATTTTAACATGATTCTCCTGTGTGAAATTTTCACCGGGGCGCAACAGAGCCCACTGCTGTGCAGATTAACACACCAATTACGCACGTGTCCTAAACACAAACTTTTCCTGCTGTCAACAAACGCTTGTGTGTGAGATTCTGTTAAATAAACAGTCGTTTCCCTATTACATAAAGAAAGAGAGAGATTTAGCGGTAGGATGTATGTAGACATTAGCGGGAGGTACACATCCGTGCTAATTAGTGTTGTCACTGACAATGATTCACAAGGGCCTGTAAACAGCTCTGCAAGAGTGCCACAGTTTCATGCAGCTCATCCCTCACATAACAGCGTCAAAACAACATCGCCTCAGAATTACGAAAATCGAAATTTGATGTTCATGGATTGGTTATTTGTTTAAATATCACTCCAGAAGCGACACGACCATTCAAATCGAGGATACATGCCCCTCCAAGTGGATTTTGAATGAAACCTTTACAAAAAATGCACAATTACTTGAAGTTCTACAATTATTGTACATTCATCAGTGATTACATTCACTAAATTTGCTTGGTCAACTCAAGTTGTGCTTTTTGCAGAGCATCTGTTACAACTTTGGTAATTTGGTCATTATCTGCCATCTGTCATGTTGCCCATTTTTCATGTGGAACACAAAAATAGTGTATTGATATAAGTATACAATTTTGTCAGAAGTTGCTTTTTTCACACATATAAAACATTATGACTGGCTGTTGAGCTTTAAACAGTAAGTTTTAACTTTTAAAAAGTTAAAATTATGTCTTAATTTTAAACTGTTTATTAAAATTACCCCGCCTAAATTGAACATGCCCTATCTCCTCTAAGGGCGCCAAGTGAGCCAATGTACAAAAACTTTATTTTAATGTCCGTCCTCACACGTCCAAATGTCCAATCACTTTCTTACCCTTGTTGTCATGTTGACTTACCCAGAAGCATCAGATGGCCACCAGGTGAACTCTAGAGGAGGCATATATGACTGGCTACAAGCTTGTCACATTTGTGTGATGTGTGACACGGTCAGCATCCCAGGAGAGCTGTGGCAGGGCATCTGCTGGAAGGTTGCTGTGACATGGTGTTCTGCGAGTAGGGACCTCCATTGGGGTCCCAACACATAAGTGCACACTTATAGAGATATATGGACACACTCCCCAACTGTAACTTCTGTTAAAGGTTACTGCTCTTTGGGAAAACAGTAGAGACAGGCAGGGATAGTGATGGTTATGACATCAGCTCTGTTTAACATTCTGTTGAAGGGCACAATGCTATATCATTTATTGAATTTATTTCCCATATATTTCCTGCAGTTATAATTTCCTGCCATTATGTATGTGCTTTGTCTTGTAATACCTAGATGTTTACATTTTCTGCTTGGTTGCTAAGGTGTTCTGGTTGGTTTCTATGGTGTTGGTGTTCTTGATAATCATTAGGGGTTCAGTTACTGGTCCCAGTAAAAAGCACTATGCCCATGATACTAATCACTATATATGACACAAAGTGAGTCCATCAAAGTGAGTCTGCTAATTTTATTGCATATTTTTGCTGAACCATGTACAGTTTCAATGTACCAGGTTGTTTTATGGGATTCATTTTGGTTAGAAAGATTATGATGTGTGTGTGTCTGTGTCTGTATGTGTCTAACACTCGAGTATTATGCTGCATATCCACCATGCTTGCATGAATATGACAACCCAGCCATTCCCAAAAGAGAGATGAAATGTGGGATACAGGCAGCCAGCTAATCGGGGAATTTGGTCTCACAAGTGGGATTTCTCATCTCTTTTTGTCTCTCCTGACAGGTTCCTCAGGAAAAGGAGATGTTGTGGAGCAGTGTGCTCTCTCTGACCAAACCCCAGCAGTGGTACTCAGGCTGATAGAGGCTCTGGAGAGACAGGGTGCGTTTACCCCTCCCCCAATCTTATTTAATTCTTTACATTTAAGTCAAACACTGAAGCTTGCGGTTAAAGGGCCTAATAAATAAGTCCGGTCATTGCAGGAATGTCTTATGATGTTCCTTCAGCTTTTGTAACTTTTTAAAATGTATTATGTTGTATTATCAAAGTGGTATTTTTTTGCAGTACCCTGAAATACTATGTACAGTAAATACTATAATCGTCATGCTGTGCCATAGTACACAAATACCATATTTTTAGGTCTGATCTCATTACTGTGATCTCCTGACACTCTTGTTTCACTTATCATGTGGTATCATATATCAAATGAAAGAGCTGACCTTTGAACTCTGTCCTGTGCTCAAGGCTGGGAGAATGAGCCATTGTACCGGACCACCCTGACCACGACTGGACCCCCAGAATTATATCAGACTTTAGAAACAGGTGAGTATTGATTTAAATGTTTACCAGTGGTTTTATCTTACACATGCTAATAACAAAGTCTTCATTAAATATTTTCTGAAGTGTAATTTGCCATATGCATCCAGTGAGGATTTATAAATAAACATCAGTTAATTTGGACAGTTTAACTGATTGCTCGGCCTTCAGTGGCTTAACTAAACTGAAGCTCTATGCTGTTTTTGAAATCATGAACGCGATATAATTTATTCAGACAACTGAATGAAATTGTAGGACAAAACATCATGCGCACGTGTGTGTGATGAAAAGAGGAGATAGAAGGAAGACAGTTTAAAGAGTTTATGTGAAAATATAACATTTAAGCGTAACATTTGTAAATTAAAAGCCCCGAGGTAGCTGTTAAAAAGTTTGCAAAGTTTAGCTGAAGTTCATATTTAGCACCACAAGGGAGTGCTCTGACTCTGTACTTTTTTGGAGACGCAGCTTCCAAAAATCCTCAGCACTACTATTGGATAAGATGAGGAATACACACACACACACACACACACACACTAATATTCTATCCCCTAATCCTGCTCCCAACCCTAACCCATCACAGGAAACATTTGGCATTTTTACTAACTAACAAAAATTCACCATTTAGTGTCTTTTTTAAGCAATTTAGTTTATGAGGACACCCCATAAACGTATGTTTGCATTGTTATACATGTAAATGTGTCATTATACACATGTATATCCTCATAAACCACATTTTCAACCCCCCCCCACACACACCTCATGCTGTTCTACTGAAATGATTAGGAAAAGCATGAATTTCCCACAGAAGAGAAGAAAATCTTTTCGCATTATAATGAAGGTTTTTCCAAACGTAGAATTTTGTGTTTTAAGGAGGGTGTGTGATAGTGATTGTGCTGTCAGTGCAGGTATATACACTACAGTCTAAGAGGACAGACACTAAACCCCCCACCTCCCACACTGCTGTTGTATACTGTTAAAGGCTGAGTTGTCTCAACTTCACTAATACAATCTTATAAATCATTTTCAGGATGACAGTGACATGTGCACAAACATGACCCGAGGATGTGCTCGTGTCACGTTTCTGGAGTGCGTACACACTCTCCCACGTACACATGCAAATCTATAAAGGGGCAAAGGGTCCTTTACGAGTTACTGCACGTTTTGCAGTTTATGTATGCTGACACATGAGCACAGCCATTTATTCCTACCTTAACTGACAAACCTTAACTGTATGGGGAGGATGTAGGCAGATGTATATATGTATGTATGTATACATATATTCCATACAAGTAATGCATAATAATTCATCACTAATTCCAAATAAAGTCTAACCTTTGACTGGAATGAACAACATTAAGCCGATCGTACGAAATTGATCCAGCGCCCGTTTCCTGTCGTTATATAACGGGTTACATACACATTGTGGAAATACTCTTGCCATTTCACTCTCATCTGTGTTTTGGCAGACACGCACCATGGTTGCCATTTAAGAGCCCAGCCAAGAAGCGGTGAAGTCCGGTGGCCACTAAAAACTAAAGACAGCATTACATCACCCGCGCTAGAGCTTCCGCTAACCAGCTGCCGATTTGTGGATCAACAGTGTGTTGTCATAGAGATGGCAAGCTGTTCTAGCCGCAGGGTTACATATTTTAGAGATCTTAGACATCGTTTTCTAAATAGGAAAGCGAGAGGTACTCGTGTAGGAGGCAGAGAGGAGCTGCTAGAGACGTGACTCCTGATTCAGGTGCATTAAAAAATCGACACACAATAAATTCCAACCGATGGTCAAGGAGAATTGGTAAATATTTGCATGCATGCATAAATGTATACATTTGGTATACAGTAAAATCATGCTGTATACTAAATGTACAGAGCTGATGATGAAGAAAACCAGCTCCAGTTTCCCTGGATACAGTGACGGGCATGAAGAAAATCCAGCTAACCTGTGCCCACTCGACAACACACCAGCAACTCTTTCATTTGTCGACTTCTTGTTCATTTATTCATTTCGTCATTTATCATCACCCCCTTTTTCCTCCTTTCCTGCGTGAGACGAGTTGAGCTCAGCGAAACACACATTTAAAACACTGTTCTCATCTTCCTCACTTCCTGCTCTCCCATTGGTCGACAATGATGTCATGGTGTCTCATATGCAATAGTCAATAACCTATTAGAGGCCAGCGTTTTACAGTCCGCTCGGGCAGAAGGACTTCCACACCCTTTGTTTTTTTGGAGTCTTTTAGCAAACGTCTTGATTAACACACGGCTGTATTCAGCCCTCAAGTCCTCAAGATGTCAGAAGGGAGAAAGCTCAGGCTCCCATAATCGTTTTTCACCGCAAATGATGCTAACGTCCGTTCTCCTCTCTATAAATGAAGACATTCCATTTATAGACTGCAGAAATGCCTTCATTTGCACATATTAAGTTTATATGGCCAGCGTTTTCGTGTCGGTAAAGGTACCCCGGGGGTCAGTGAAAATAAAGTTTAGAACTATAAAGAAGTTTAGAGCTGTTTTCAAGAACATATGCGGAACCAATCTAGTGTTTTTTTTACCGTGGTCACGTTAGCAAGGTCTAAATGGGAGAAAGTCTGGATGGGGGGGACACAAGCATGTCATTTTCCATTTTGATTGGTCACACATGCATTTGCTGTAGGTTTGGTCACCTTTCTGCAGTATTACACTCACCTTACTAGCTTTTACATCCACTTTGTCTATCTGTCCATCAGTCCATCTGTCTTTTTCCATTCTGCAGATATAGCTTAATAAGTAAACCCTAGCTGTGATGTCATCCCCTAACACTCTCTCTGTTTCACAGTTACTGCTGTACAGACTCCTCCTCTTTTCCGTCTTAAAGTTTTCTGACAGACATTCCGGTCGGTTCCTCCAGTATGGTGGAGCAGGAGTGTCAGATAGCGGTGCTGCTTTGTTCTTAGCGCTGCGAGTTTGAATTTTGATGACTGGGCTTAAGACGCTGACACTCAGCATTTTGGTCAGTTAGTTGATGCCTTGCCAGCAGTACAGTTAACCCACCAAACCACAGCTATATGTGGCTATAAATATATATCTGTGGGACAAACAACCAGTCGATGTACAAACGCAAGCATAGCTGCACCCCACTTACTCATCACACACACACACACACACACACACACACACACGTTCATGCACACACCCTTAAACATGCTGAGTAATGCACGAGCTCTTACCACTTTCAATTATTACAAAGGAACAAACTACACAGACGTTTACAACAACCACTTTTTGGGGACATGTTAAAAGTTGCAGTATGTTTTCACAGTGCACTGAAACCAGATGAATGCAGTGCCTCTTTATAACTGAACCCACTTGATTACCAGCATGTTACATAATTGGCAGAGCTCCGTTTCCTCGCTGTCAGATGCCAGTGTTGTATCATCTCAATGTTTCCACTCGCTCTCTAATTTCTCCCCTTCATTTGTCCATTTTCACTTCCTTCCTCTCTCTCACTCTTTTCTTCTCCTCCTCGAAAGCTTGATTAGATGGAGGCACACAATGCTCAGTGCCAAGCCACAGCTAAATGAAATTTCGAGCTTACAGGAGCTTAAACCCAATAACAACGTATGAGTGTCTCTTACGCACCTCTTGCTTCAGTCCTTTCAGTACTTCACATTCACATGCTTATTTCTCTTCCCTCATTTGGGAATTTAATTAATTTTAGACTCATGTCTTCTATTATCGATTGCCAAACGCATTTTCTCATCAGCGGCCCGGGAGGAGTAATCTTTATATAATTTCGATTTTTCTTTGCGAAGGTGCCGTTTTTTTAATTTTATGAGATCATATTGTATGAGATCAGATGTTTAATGACCTTTCGGTTCAGTCTTATAGGTATATAATAAGACCTACTGTATTTGGTGTGCTAATTCTGTATGTGAGGATCATTGTAAACATCCCTCCGCTGTCTGTTCTGACTCGCCTCGTCCTTGCTTTCAGTGCTTAAAATGTTTACATCTCCCCCTCATTTTTTACACTCATCACCTTTTCCCCATGCGTGCTCCCACATACACAAATGCACGCTCACTGTAATCTTGTCCCACCCCAGAGGGTAAACAGTGACATGCCACAGGCACCCTGAACTGGACTCTTGCACACTACTAATATCTACATTTGTAGATGTGTGTTTACACAAGAAAGATGGCAGGCCGATGGGCGAGACTGTTATTGTGGTGCTCGAAATCTTACTTAATCTACAAAGAAATTGCAGCACAGACCAAAATGAAAGACATTACAGTTTTAGTATGCCCATAAATACACATTCTGTCATCATTTACTCACTCTCATGTGTTTTGAAAGCTGTGGTAATTTTTTAATGTAATTTAGAATGTTTATAATAGCTGATGTTTCACCATACAGTAATAGTATAATAGTGAATAATAGTATTAGTTGGATAATGACTGCAGTTTTGGTCATTTTCGAAGACAAAACCATTGGCTTCATAAGAGCTGAATTAAAAAGTGCATTAGTTGAACAAAATAACTTGTTTGGAGCTTGATAGCCGCTGGTTTCAATCCACTTTCATTGTAAACATTCTTTAAAACTTTTCCACTGTATTCCTCCAAATAAGGAAAGTCGTACAGGTTTGGAATGACAAATGGGTGAGGAAATGATGGCAGATTTCCCCATTGAGTGAACAATCCACAAGATCCTTGACATCACCAAAAATGCAAACGTGCATGAAATATTCTGATCACTTCCGATGTCACTTTTTGTAGACGCGACCGCAGTGCCAACAGATGTTTATATTTATGAACATAATCATCTCACAGTTATGCTGTAACTTACAGCTTTTTACACCAATGATAGAAAGATGTTTTGGGGTCTATAAAACATAAATGAGGTGAATGAGTTCAGTTGTGTGAGAAATATGGCCTCGCCGGCCCGGACGCTGTGGGCCTCGCGGTCACACTGGAATGAAGGCTGTCATCTCTGAAGCTGTTTTCCCTTTTCTTTTCCTAAAGGTCGCGCTTTACTGGAACAGCCCTCTGACAAAACACACTGACAAAACAACTAGCACACAACATCAAAGCTAACGGTAACGCAGCATGCTATAACCGTACCCTGAGGAAAATTTAATTGCCCAAATGTTGCTCTTTCAGGGGACTTACTGAAGTTCTCAGTTATGTTTTCGTTAAATAATGTATAACTTTGTCCTAGATATTCCTCATATAAAAGGAAAAGTATAAACTGACATAAATGAGGCAATTGTTGACATAAGATAACAGTATAGAGCTATAAAACTAATTTGGATTGCATAGCTGAGATATTTTGTGTAACAAGAATTTTAGGAGTTTCAGTTCGTATTGAAATCTCTTTTTGTTTATGTTTTTTCATTTGATTGAAGACTCTTGGCAATTCTGAGCAAAGTTTGAGACATTGTTGAGATCTTTCTTTGATTTTCTT